>CAUYON010188606.1:0-40677 GCA_963573935.1 Arctocebus calabarensis | reverse complement strand
CCTTTTGGTCAGTCAGTTAATTGGCCTGGAAATTGTTGAGGGTTCACCATGTATTAAGCTCTGCACGTTTATCTTGTTTTTCAAAAAGAGAACCATATATTTTTAAAAGGTAATTTGAAATGATTTGCAATGAAAGTCATAGGTATAAGAAAAGTAGTAGAGGCTCGGTGCCCATAGCACAGTGGTTACAGCGCCAGCCATAAACACCAAGGCTGGCGGGTATGAACTCGGCCCAGGCCAGATAAACAACAATGACAACTGTAACAAAAAATAGCCCGGCATTGTGGTGGGCACCTGTAGTCCCAGCTACTTGGGAGGCTGAGGCAAGAGAATTACTTAAGCCCAAGAGTTGGAGGTTGCTGTGAGCTATGACACCATGGCACTCTACTGAGGGCAACATAGTGAGACTCTGTCTCAAAAGAAAAAAAGAAAAGAAAGTAGTAGAAAGGTGTATGTGTGAAGGTACAGGAGCCAGATAACCAAAGGGTGAAAATAGTCATATCCAATTCTAATCCTAAAAGAAGTTTGTATAATTGCAAGCACAAATCTCAACTCTGAGCTTCCCAGGAGCCAGAGCAAAAAGGGGAAAGGCCATGAAAGAAAGCATGCTGGCCTACCTCCAGACTCCTTTTTCTCTAGTTTGAAAGTATTACTATTACTATGCATAGCTTCTTTAAGTGATCAATGTGGTGGAATTTCGATATTGTCTATAACAATTTTATGCAAAATACAAAGAACCTCCATATAAAACCCTAGCGAAGGTGCCCCAAATGCTCAGTAAAATGGCCCAGGGCAGAGGTCTGTGGGGAGGGGGTTCTTTGGCCTGTGTCTTGCTTTCTTTAGCTTTGTGTTAATAGTGTCTTTGTGATGGGCATCTTACTGCCCACTGCCTTAACTGCAGTTTCTTTTATCTTAGGATATAGATCTCTGCTGTAATCACTGTCTCTATAAATATGTGTGTGTGTGTGTGTGTGTGCGCGCACACACACACACACGCACTATTTGAGTTAGTTGCAGACGCTGTAAGACATTTGAGTCAACCTCACACATGCCCTTCCCCTCCTCCTGCCTGGAAAATTCCGACTTCCTTTCCCTTGGGAGAACAAGTCTCACACAACAGAGGTTTCAGACCTTGTTCACGTCACATTTAAAATAAAGGAAGACACAAACTCCTTTGTTTCTGTCCTCTGATCCTCCTGTCACTGACAGCCAGAGAACCCCCTTTGACATCACCGCCCACTGACAGGGGCCCAGGGCTGTGGGCTCCTGAGGCTAGCCTGAACCCGACTCCTTGCTAACTGCTCCTGTACCGGGAGTAAAAGAAGCCCCCAGGCTGAGAACTCACCTCTCCTGGGTGGCTTGACACCAGCGCATGGCCACTCAACGGTCTGTGCCAGGCAGGGGTGCCTTCCTTTCTTCGGAGCCTCGTGACCGTCCTTGCTCATCCCCCACCTTGACCAACAAGCCTCTGAGCGGCCGTCAGAGTGCCCTGCGCAGAGCCAGGCCCGATGCAGTGCACGATGAATAATTGACACACAGAGTGGAATTACCGCTGGGGGTTCTGGGTCCCTCCTGCAGCCCGCACCTGTCCTGCCCTGGGGAGTTCTGCTCTCTCCAGAAATGACACTGGTGCCAGCATTTGCAGAACACGCTGCCTTCTTGCTGGGAACACATTTGCATACTGAATTTCAGGTTCAAATGTGTGCGCATAAAACAGGATTAAGTAGCACAACCTGCAAGGCAGGACGGGGCAGGGAGTTCTCCCCCTACCCACCTGGCGGTGAGAAAGCTCCAGCCGATTTCAGCAGGTCCCCTAACCACCCTTCACCCCAGGGAGGGCAGAGGGACCCAGCTGCTGGGGCAGGGGCTGCCGTCTGGGATAGAGGGGGCCCCAATTCCAAACTGAGGTGCTCACAGAGCACCCGAGTGCCCCTTCTCCCTGTGTTTTTCTTCATTCATTTTCCCCCTGAACGGGGTGGATTGAGCACCTGCCATGTGCCAGCACAGGGAGGTGTAGGGGGCACAGCAGTGGACAAACAGTTTGGGAGGGTGGGGGAGACAGACAAGAACGGAGGAAACAAAGAAGTGATATGGTGCTCCTGGGGGGGTGAGACACCCCTCCCCCGGGAAGGAGAAGGAGAGTGAGGGGGACACATGCTCGAGAGAGTCCTTCTGCCCCGCTGTCCTTGGGTTCTTCCTAAATTCTAATAAATATGTTATTATTTGACAATAACACTTGCCAAATACTTCTTAAATGTTCTACACGCTATGCCAAGTGCTTCAGCATTTCCGCTTTATGTAATTGTTACAATTCATGACGAGGATCTTCTGATTGTGCCCATTTTATGAAAGAGCAAACTGAGGCAGTGGGTCCATGGCCTCGTAGGTAAAGAATGGAGGAGCTGGGCCTCCAGCTGCAGGACCCCACTCCAAAATGCCGACTTTATGCATTCCCTCTCCCTTGGGAATGTGTGGTGAGGACAAAAACAAGCTGACACTCCATGCCGTTTTCAGCTCCTGCCTAAATCTCTACTTGATTTCTAAAGTGGGAGACAAAGTGCATGACAATAGGGACTATTTACTAGGTGAGGAAACTGAGTCAGCCAGGGGACCCTAAGCCTGAACCAGGTCATGCTGAGCTGCACCTATCCTGGCTGGGAGCCTAGTTAGTGCCTGAGCTTCAATGTGGGGACCCAGTGGGTGACACCTGAGAACCCAGGAGTCACAAGGGCTCCTGCGCCCTCCTACCTGGGTTTCCATCATGAGGTTCTTTGGGCCAGCCCTGCAGGTGGAGCAGTTGAGCTCTCAGGCATCCAGACCCCATCCACAGGGCAGGCTGGCCCCACCCTGGGCTCCCTGAAACATTGCTCCTACCTGGAGCCTGGAACAGTGTCCCGCCCGGCCTCAGAAGGCCATCAGCCCCCGGCACTTGACTGTGTCCATGGGAGAATTAGGCGGGTTTGGAGCTGGGATTTGGGAGGGTGCAGCAAATCTGTGACCGGGGAGAATTTGGACTTCTGCACACACTAACCACAGGCAGCTCGTCCCTCCCCCGAGTGCACTCTCAGACACACAGTGAAGTCTCTCTGTGTTTTATCCAAAGATGCCATGGACTTTGGAATGAACCCTTCCTCCTCCTTCCTGTTGACGCGACTGCAAATCAGTTTTTGATGGGGGTGGACAGTTTGGAAGAGATGGGCAGAGATCACAATGAAATACGATGACAGGGGGGAGCCTTTGAGGACATCGCCAAAGTTAAACCTGTGCGGGGAGCAGCCATGTGAAAACAATTAGGATGATAAATTTACTAATTGCTGAAAGTAACTTAATAACAAAACCACAGTGCTCTGTGCTATTAACCCTGGCTACTGCAGAGGGTGCCAATTACAGTTTGCTTGCTGGAGGGATTGTAAATATCAGACCAGTGCCCTAGCCTTGGATACTAAGCAGAAAACTTGCATCACTGATGGTAATTGAAAAATAAATGAGTCTCCAGCCTGGCATCAATGCAGGGGCCCTGGGGACTTGAGGCATTTCTGAAACCCAGGGAGAGCGCGTATAGGGAGGCAGGGCTTTCTCTGTCTTCTCTGTGACTCTCTCTTTTTCCCTTTCTCCACTCAAAACAGAGCAGCAGGAGTTGCTCAGACTTGAGAGGTTTAAGAATTGGTTTTTAACAAACAGGGACTCAAATGTGGTGTTTTTAAAAAGCCTTGAATTTTCAGGTTGAATGGGTAGAAATGAGGTAACAAAGAGATGCAAGGACTCCGTTCTTGGCTTGGAGAGGGAGCCTCATGGTCTCCGAGTTCCCAGGTCTCTCATGGGGTTGCCTGTTAGCACACAATCCTTCACAGAAATCAGGTATTGCACCAAGGCCTCAGGAGTAAATGCAGTATTTTTGGAGGCAAGGAGGACTTTTATCCCTCCAGATCAAAGATACCCATCAAATGTGTCACCCTCAATAACTTAATGTCTGCAAAGGTTTGTAATTTCCTTAACTAGATATGCTCTTCTGTGCCTATGCATCTTTTAAGTTGCCCAAATCTGCAAGGATTTGGATCATTCAGGCCTCACTTTTTTCCACCTTGAAATAGTTAGAAAAAACAGGCCATATAATTATTATTTTGTGAAATATGTTTGTACTTGCCTCCAGTCTGTGTTTGACTACATCTCAACAAGTCACATTAATTAAAGCTGGGGGCTCTATGATGTTTTTATAGCTGTGGTAGGCTGTTTACCTTTTTGTTCCAAATTCAAATGATCGTGGCCAGGAATTTCAGAGTGTCAGAGGCTAAGTTTGCTTCTGTTGGAGCATCCTCAGGATATGCATGCCCAGGTGAGAGAGGGCACCTTGACCTTTCCTTAGACCATGACCTCACCGAGGATGGTCAGCTTCTCCGAGAGGCCCTTAGCCCTCCCGCTAGCTATAAGAGCCCGGTGCATTTCCCTGAATAGCTGTCTGCCAGGAAACAGAGACTGTAACCTGGGACTTATTAAAAGTTTGGAGAGAAATAATATTTCCAAAGTCGTCCAACCTCCAGCTACTCTGAAGTTTATTCTTGGATTAACCTAGATCTTCAGAGACCTACATAGAGAAATGCATTATTTTTATTATTTTCCCTTTTTTGCAGAATTACTTTTATGAAATTGCATTAGTCTTATCTGACTGACCCACTTTGAAAGAATACAGGTTAAGAAAGCAAAATCTCAGGCTCCATCCCAGAGTCTGATTCAGCGTTCCCAGGAACAAGCTGGAAAGCATCTTTGTGCTGCAGGGCTGTGTTTGTTGTAGGCAACTGGCTTATTTTTTATCACTAGACCCTCCAATGCTTCTAACTGGTCATGTTACCTCTTTGGGCTGACTGTGGGAATCTCAGAGTTGAATTTGCCCGAACGAAAACGTACATAATCTTAGCACCGGGACTTTCTGCTCACCTTTTAGTTGTTGCCTTTACCCCTTCGATGAATTTTCCTGTCCACATACACTTGCCCTTTTTATTATGAGAAACTATAAACACGATGTAAACACCTACCTTTTTATTTTACAAAATTTCAAACCTATGAAAAATATTAAATCATGTAAGTGTAGCACAATGAACTCCCATGTCTCCACCACCGAGCTTCGATGGCTTTCAACTCACAGCCAACCTTTAAACATTTACTTTTAATCCCTTTGGAGTTTTGAATTTTTTTTGTAGGTCTCTCAAATTCTTTTTCTAATGAGATAGAGGGTGCATCATAAATCACCACCACAAATCAGCGGTTCTTATTTGGAGGGGATTTTGCTGGCTCCCACTCACGAGAGACATTTGGCAGCATCTGAAGAGATTTTTGGTGATGGGGTGGGGAAGCAGTGTTGCTGGTGGCTCCTACGGGGAGAGTCAGGGACACCTCCCAGCAGGGAACAGGGACACCAGCCCCAGATGGTGACAGGGCTGAGACTGTGCACTACATGAAAATTTTGTGTGTTTCAAGTTAGAATATTCCTAGGCAATTGATTTTAAAGCACCATCTATGTTCTCAAGTTGAAAAATGTTCTAAATATCATATGTTGAGTGGTTTAATCCACATCCGTGGCACACACACCATAGTCACAGTAAGAAGCTGGTTAGTGGTGATTGTCTCTGGTGTGTAAACTTACTTTCTGCTCTATGCCCATTTAGGTCTCTTCAACCTTATGTATGCAGGTCTTAGCACTTGGAATCGTGCATTTCACAGCCAGGTGGTGGCCCTGTGCCCAGGGTCACTCACCCTCATGCCTTTGTTGAGTTGAAAATGGCAACAAAGAGAGGGGAGGGGGGAGGTTGGGTAGAGGTAGGGTAATGGGTGGGAACACACCTAAGGTGTATTTTATAAGGGTATATGTTAAATTTACTAAGTGCAGAGTATTAATGTCTTAACACAATAACTAAGAAAATGCGGTGAAGGCTGTTAACCAGTTTGATGAAAATACTTCAAATAGTATATAAAACCAGCACGTTGTACCCCATGATTGCATTAATGTACACAGCTATGATTTAATAATAAAAAAAGAACATAAAAAAAAAAAAGAAAGAAAATGGTGACAGAATGGAGGCAAGCCCCTTGTTTCTTTCAGAAAGAGCAATTCTCCAAGAGGCCAAACAGAGCATTTAAAACATCACCTGGCTGGTCACGTCCCGCTGCCCTTGGGAGGAGCGGAGATGTGGGCACCCCAGTGAGCTTACAGGCCCTGTGGGGTTTGCCTCCCTCACCTCTTGGGCGCTCTCCTTCCCCGAGCCCCCGTCCCCCAACTCCAGCTCCCCAACTCAGTCGGTCCCTTGATTCACCACGTGCCCCTCCACCACGGGGCCTCTGCTCAGGCTGTTCCTTCCACCAGGCACATTCTTCCTTCCCCTCCTGAAGAGTCCCCCAAACACTCAGTAAGTCATTCCCTTGGGGTATATGCTGTCCCCATCCTGCAGCGCTTATGGGAGCTGCACATCCGTGACCAGAGAGGTAAATGATCAGGGTCTGTCTCCTGGCTGGGCCACAGGCTCTGTGTGGGTCTAGGTTATCTGTGCCATCTTGGGGTGGCATCAGTTCCATGTTTTCACTGGGACTCATTAAGTGTCTTTGATCGTGAGCCCCGCCCCCGAGATGAGTATCACGTGCAGCTCACCCCCCTGGACTTGCAGCTGAGCTCTGGGCGCCGAGGGGCCTCCAGGATGTGTGGGAGCAAGGCTGGGGCAGCCCGGAGCCTTCTGCAGCATCTCCGGGAGTGGGGACAGGTATGATCTTGGCCAGCGGGCACCAGGAGGGTTACCTGACTGACGTCACCCTCTACCGCTCTCCCACCTGGTCCCCTAAGGAGTGGGAAGACCTTCCTGGGGCTGAAGGCACCAGTGACCCCTGAGGTCAGTCAGTCCATGTGGAGAGCCCCGCGGGTGGAGGAGCTAAGAGATTGTCCAGGAAGAGCTGGGAAATGAGGGGCGCCCTTCTGAGTGGACTCACAGGCAGTGAGGGCTTCACCTCTCTGCAAAGGCAAGCCCCCCATGACGGTGGCCCTGGCCCCTATTTGCCGCCCTTCTCCAGGCTCCCACCAAGCCCCACACACGTGGCAGTTGCTCGACAATCCACAATGATGGTCTGTCCATGTTTGGTGCTCCGCTAGGCAGTGAGCTCACTGAGAGCACAAACTGTAGTGGGGGGTGGGGGGTCCCCACTTTTAATCCCCAAAGCATGCACAGTGGCTAAATTAGCAAGGCACTCAACAAAGCTCTGCAGAATGGGCTTCCCACTGTACCCTATGGCACACTGCCCGAGGGTTAACTCTGGGGTTTTTTTTTTTACCTTGTCCATCTTGCTATCATTGCTGTCAGCACAGCAGAAATGGAGATGGAAAGACGGGACTGTCGGCTTCAAGCAGACTTTCATATTCCTCCAGGTGTGCCTTACATCCCCCCACACACACACGCCCCCCGCGGCTACTGGAGTCCTTGCTGCAGCCCAGAGTGGCAGACGTGTAAGAAAGTGCTGCGAAATGAGAAAGATGTATTTGGTGTTGAAAAGAAAATGGATGAGGAGGGGGAGTGTGTGGCTCCCGACCAGCAGGTGTGCAGCCCCCCAGGCACCCCAGAGGCCCTGGAGGACGGTCCGCCTTCATGAGCTTTCCACACAGCCAAACCTCCTCTAAAACTTTCCCAGACGAGGCAGGAACTGTGTCTGGGGGTCATTCCAGCCACAGCCACATTGAGGATCTGGAGCTGCGGTGGGAAGCCCCCCAGCTGGCCGCACGGCCACTGTCAGCCCAGGAGGGCTGGCCCTGTAGGGAGCCACCTGCCCCAGGTAACGATGCTGAGCGGAGGATAGAATTGAATCAAGAACTTCCTCCTCTCCCTCAGCTTCAAGCATCACCTCCCCAGGGACCCCTCTCTGGACTGGACCCCTTCCTACTAGCAGCCATCCCCTGGCCTCATGACACGGACATGTCCCTATGCCTTCCGTGTTGAATTCTTCTCCTGAGCACGGATGACGCCCTACAGCCGGTGTGTGTCCGCTGACTCCCCGGCCTCTCTGTCTCCCGAGGTGGAGGCTGGAATGACAACAGACACCCCCACCTGCACTGCTCACTGCTCTGTCTCCAGAGCTGTGACATGGCCTGGCACACGGACGGTGTGAGATAAGAAGTCACTACGTGGCCGGAAGAAGGAATGAGCTAGTGTCGTCCCCCATTTTCTGATTTATTAGAAGGTGGTTTCTAAATGCGCCCCAATCACTGGGTGGGCCTAACCTATATGTACATTTCAGTGACTTCCAAACAATTTTATTTTGAAAATACAGTATATCGGGTGTTTCACAAGGGAGCCATGTGAACATGGAGGAGAGGCGGGTGGTGCCGCTGAGGACAGGGGACGGCAAGGGCAGCTGACACCCACCAGAGCCTGCCCTAGGATTTCAGACTTCTGGCCTCCAGACCCGCAAGACGATATGTCTCTGCTGTTTACACCCCCTTGTTTGTTGGTTACAACAGCCCTTGGGAAATGAATCCAGAGAGCATGATGGCACAGCTGAAGTCCCCTGGGCACTCTCAGCGGGAGGAAGGAGGACACAGGGAGATCTCCCAGCAGAAGTGCTGCTGCCCCAGTCGGCATTATCCTCCCAGCTTCCACCTCCACAAGCTGGCCCGTGGGACCCAGCCAGCTCTTCACACTGTTTTCTACCTGCCTACCTTGCTCGTCCATCTTCCCTGCAGCCCACAAACTCCTTGAGGCATGAGCATCACTGTGTTCCCAGCTCTGGGAAGGGCATCGGCATGGGGTGGAGGCACCACAAATAGCCGTGGGCGTGCACTAGCACACTGCTGGGCATTCAGAGGGGAGACGGGCCACTGCAGCCAAGGACGCTGGCCTGCCTTCTGATCCGGTCTGAGACACCACTCTGGGAGGTGGGCGGAGGGGTAACTCTGAACCAGCTCTCGTCTAACAGCTTTTATTGAAGACCCCCAAGGCTCCCCTGGGCCATTCGTGCTGTAGGACCACACCAGGGGGACACATTTCCCATGAAGAGAAAAATGACAGTGAGTGAAATTCTTTTTTTTGGCCAGGGCTGGGTTTGAACCCATCACCCGGGCACATGGGGCCAGTGCCCTACTCCTTGAGCCACAGGCGCTGCTCTACAAGTGCAATTCTTTTTTTTTTTTTTTTTTAATAATTTTTATTTATTTATTTATTTATTTTGTTGTTGCATTTTGGCGGAGGCCAGGCTTGAACCTGCCACCTTTGGCATATGGGGCCGGTGCCCTACTCCCTGAGCCACAGGCGCCGCCCACAAGTGCAATTCTTATTCACAATTTATCACGACCTGTTGGATGAGAGCTCAGCGTGACCCACAGTCCTGCTCTTCCTGGAGGCAGACAAGCCGTCCTTCCCGGCTGCTGTTTTAATCATTTTTACAAGGACTGTTGAGGGCAGAAGGAAGTAGGGAAGGAGGTGGTTTCATGTGAGATTTCTACAGTTTGCTAGCAGTAAAAAATGGGAGAAGTGATAAAGTTACTGCATTCATCACTCATCCACCCCGAAACATTTGCAACTGATTATGTTCTGCAGAGTTGGCACCGAGTCATGAGGTGTTCTCGTAAGCAGCTCGCTGGCATGAGCCAAACGCAGGAAAGCTAGAGGCACCTCTGAAATATGCTCGGAAGAAAAATGTTCCCAAGTAATAAAAAAGATATGGAGACTGGTAGTTGCTTTTCTCAGTGGCAAAACATCCAGTGCTGCTTTAAAAAAATGAAATAAAATAAGAATGGTTCTAGCAACTGCAAAGGTGCATGTGCTCCTACAGCTTACCTGAACAGACACAGGGAACTCCTCAGTCCTTGTCCTCATATGAGATGTCCCACGGGAGAAGGAACCGGTGGCTGTGTTGAGGGGACAAACTTGGGGATCCCCGGGGACTTAGGTTATATTTAGGGCCGAGCCAAGTAGATCTATTACAGGACTCATTCTCCTACAAAGGTCACTAATGACATTTGCTGGAAATTTTGCCCTGAATGCTCTCACTTTGACCTTCTAGAGAGGACCATGGTTGGGCTGGATTGAAACTCATACCTGAGCCAAAATATCAACCCTATTTTGGGCCAGACTAGTTTTTAATGAACTATGAAGTAAACTAAATTTTAATCCCTGTCACAAGACACGACAAAAACAAAATAAAAAAAACTTACTGAATTGGAAAGGACCTCTGTATTTTCTAAAACTGATGTATGGGAATGCCACACCATTCTCAGAACAGCGGGGGTCTCTGCTTGGAAACTGGGACCCCTCTGTGGGAGGCGGTCTCGGGATCATCCCCCCTTTCCTTGCTCCGAAGGCCTCTGACTTTGGGATTTCTGTTGCTGGCACTTTCTGGCAGTTTTCTTGGGCACATTGTTTAGCTTGCCTGAGACTTGGGGTCCTCTAGGTGGGATAGCTCAGTGTCCCACTGTGTAAGGGCTGGCTACACACACCAGGGCCCCTGGCTTGGCTCTGGCAGGACAGTGCATAATGGATGGAGCTATTTTAGTACCAACTGGACATCACGGGCCCGCTTGTGTGGCTGTCGAGCTAAACCAACACCTTACGTTTGAAGGCAGGTGCAGCCTCTCAGACCCCCACCTGGTGGGAGGACTCCCCACAAGCTGGCCGAGGGGTCCGGCAGCCTCTGCCATGGTCTTGCTCCTCTGTTTGATGGACTCCTGTTTTCCTGAAGTTAGTAGAATGAAGGGCCCGCAGAGGGTGGACAGGGTGGGCAGGGGGTGGATTTCAGCACAGCCAGGCAGTGCCTTCCTGCTGAGGGACAGGTGTCTATGTCTATTCAGTGTTCCCTCCTGAATCAGTGCCGGGCAAGCTCTGGCAGCCAACCCCAGCACCCCCAGACCCTGTCCTCTTCTTTCCTGGGGTCTTGAAGCCTCTCTTGGGCCTCCTTGGGGTCTTGAAGTCTCTCTAAGTGACTGCTTAGGAAAGGCCAGGCTCAGCTGAGCTGAGCCAAGGCAGGGGGGCCCTGGGGTAGGACATTACTTCATGGTCAGTCAGCCTTCCCAACTACACAGACAAGCAGGGGACAAAAGAAGCTGCTGGTAGGGCACCTGCTATAATCACCAGCACCAGCGAGGAAGATCTTCTGACTCCCTACACCTGGGCCGCAGAGGGACAGCGATGTGTTGTGGCCAACCCACACCATTCCAGTGAAGCCCCTGCCCAGCGTGGCCTCCTGCCACGATTCCTTCAAGGAACCTGATTGCTTCCCATTACAGGCCCTGTCCCCGGTGCTCTAGCAGCACAGACCCTTAACAGAAGGGCTTTCCCCATGTAACACACAGGAGCAGGTGCCCCGGCAGTGAAGGGTTTGGATGGAGGGCCAGGGTAATGGGAGGTGGGAGCCCGGCCTGCCCTGCTCTGAGTGTGTCACTCATTCCTCACAACATTCACATAAGACAGACACTATAATTAAGGACATTTCACAAATGGGGACAGTGAGGCAGAGAAGTTAAGAAACTTACCAAAAGCGACATGGCTGAGACCCTAGGTCAGAGCGAGCATTCTGATATTCTCTGCACCGCATAACAGCGTTGCAGGCCTGCGGCGTCTCACCCCCATCTCTGTTTTACTTCCTGAGGGCAAAGGAGACACATTTTCCCCCCACATTGCCATGATGGAGGCACTCATGAATATGGATTACGTTCTGTCCACACCTCCACAGCACTGAGAGGCCTTGGAGGGTTCACAAAATTGGACACATCTCCCCGTGACCCAATCCTAAAGACTCCCCCGAGTCACAGCCCCAGCTGCCATTCGCCAAACTGATGCGTATACAGTAGCTTTCTCGGTCATCGACAGAAGCAAAAGCCAGCCCTCTGCCACCCCCACAACCCTTCACCCTGGGCAGCCAGAGGCCTGGCATGTGGCCAGCCATCCGTGGATATTTGTCAAGTGAAGAAACGAATGAATACCTGTAACTCTGGCTAACTGGGAGGATTTTAAGAGGGTTGTTTTTCTAGAACGCCTGTAACTTTGCCTAAATCTGAGAGTGTTGTTTTCTTGTGTTTGGAATCTGTTGAGGGGAGGAGAGGTTTCCAGCAACTTGCCAGGATGCAACAGGCTAAAACCACTTTGACTCAGCCAGAAATCACTGGGAAACACAAGCCAACAGAGAGGCCATGGGGCTGAGTGAGCCGCACTCAGCACAGCGATCGCCCCGTGGGGAACGCAGCCTGCGCCCCAGGCCCTGCATGGGGTGGGGAAGGGGGGCCGCTATTATGCTTCAGAACAGAACTTATCAACGATTTAGTCTCATTAAGTTGTAAGAAAACAGGCGGCATGTTCCAAGGTCGTAAGTTTTCTCAACGTTCAAACATTTCCAATGTTTTGTGAAGCCGAAGAGTGCGGGAGCCCCCTGGGGCTTGCTGGGGTGATGGATGTGTGCGCAGTTTGCGAGGAACTTTCTGGTCCTCCTTGGAAGCCAGCTCATTATGTCCCCATGGGATGCAGGCTGTTTCTCTTTCCTAAGTGATGGCTGCTCGGTTGGCACGTGGGATGATGTCTAAAGGTGTCCAGGTCCCACTTACCATTTTTAGCTTTACCAGAAACTTCTGAGACTGCAAATGTGGATGCAGACAGCTGTTCATCCTGAGTTTCTGTAAGTCGATGAGAGAGTGTGTGTGTTTATGACTGCGCACACAGGCACATACCCCAGAGGAACACTTTTTGCACAGTGAACCTGAGTTTGGCTGTGCTTCCCTAGAACAAGGAATGGTAAGAAGTTTCACTTTGGTCATTTGTCACCATGCATATCGGTGCAGTTTGATGCCCCTAGACGTCACTCCTGCAAACATCAGCCCCATTACAGAACCCTGGGAGCTGTTGGTGGTTGGTGACCACTTTCAGCACTTCACTTCCCGGGCTGGCAGGCCTCCCTCCATCTCGCCCTCAGGGTCCCTTTCATCCTTCACCTTGCACTTCTCCCAGCAAAGGGGCTTGCCGTTCATGTCTCTGGAGTCCTCAACTGATAGAGGATGGCCGCTGGTGTCCTCCAATAGAGACTGGCCTATATTGGAGGTGTCAGATTCACCTAGGGCTGCAGCTGGCCTCGGTCTGAAGTCTGCACAGTGACAGAGAATCAAGTGGGAGCACTGTCCGAGGTGGCCATGGACCTTTTGTGTTGGTCCTTGCAGTCCACTCAATGAAGACCCTTTTCTTGGGATCTTGTGTCCCCAAATCAATGGACATAGTAAGAAGACCACAGCTTTTGAGTCCAAGGTTCTGCCCCTTCCGTGTGCATGACTTTTGGCCAATCCCCTAACACCCTGACCCTGTGGTCCATCCCTCCATGAGGAAGATGATGGGTGGCTGGTGACATTACCTGGGATGACTGATATTAAAGCACTGGGGACAGCCTCTCACGAGTAAGGGGTACCAGTTACTACGAAGTGTCTCCTTATCCACAGCCGTCTTCCTGAAAATGTCTCAGTGAATAGAATTGCATTCCTGCTGACTTATACTGATTTCGGAGGATTCTCTCTTCCTCACTTTCTTTCTTTTTGTGGTAAAGATATTTAACATGCAATCTACCTGCTTAACCAACCTTCTAAGGGTGCAGAGCAGTACTGCTAATTACAGGCACAGAGTTGCACAGCTGTTCTCCAGGACGTAATCACCTTGTGCCAGTGAACTTTACGCCAGCTGCATATCACCTCCCCCTCTCTGTCCGCAGCTCCTGGCAGCCCCATTCTGCTCTTTTGTGACTTTGGCTATTTTAGATTCTCATGTATGTGGAGCCACGCGGTTTGTGACTTTCTGTGCCTGGCTTATTTCTCTTAACCATGTTGGGGCACAGAGCAGAATTTTCTTCTTTTTTAGAGACTGAGCAACATTCCCCTGTCTGTACAGATGTCTTTATACGTTCACCTGTCAGGGGCATTTAGGTTGTTTCCACATCTTGGCTATTGTGAGTAATGGTGCAGTGAACCTGGGGTGCTACTATCCATTCAAGATCCTTATTGTAATTTTTTCAGATAAATACCCAGGAGTGGGATTGCTGGGTCCTATGGTAGTCCTAGTTTTAATTTTTTGCGGCGCCTCCATGATGTTTCCCACAGCTCCTGCACCATTTTGCATTCCCAGCCACAGTGAACACGAGTTCCAATTTCTCCACGTCAAGTCAACACGCGTTCTCTTGCTTTTCTTAAATAATCACCATCCTAATAGATGTAAGGTGATGTACCATTGTAGTTTTGATTTGTATTTCCCTGATGATTCGTGACATTGGGCATCTTTTCAAATACCTATTGCCATTCGTATGGCAAATCGTTTACCCATTTGCTAAATCAGGTTGATTTTTTTGCTATTAAGTTCCATGTTCCTCGCTAATGAAGGAGTTCTTTATACATTTTGGAGGTCAACTCCTTATCAGATATTTGATAAGCACATATTTTCTCTAATTCTGTAGGTTCCCTTTTCTTTTTTTTTTTTAAGTTATTTTATTTTATTTTCTTGAGACAGAGCCATACTCTGTCAACCCGAGGAGAGTGCCATGGCATCATCATAGCTCACAGCAACCTCAAACTCTTAGGCTGGAGCAGTCCTCTTGCCTCAGCCTCTCTTCCCCTCAGCTTAGCTATCTAGCAGTCTCAGTCTGGAGCCGCTAGACCCTGTCACACTCAGCTTCTCCGCCCTCTCAGTTTCTTAGGGGGGCCTCTGTATGGATGAGGAAACACCCAGCAGAGTGATGGTGCCCCAACAGAGAACACAGTTTGAGCATCCCCCTCTGTATTTCTTTCAGCTTAGCAAACACACTTTCCTTTCTCTGGGTCTCAGCCAGGAGAGGTGGGTGAGACCCACACGCCTCACAGCTAACTCTACAGGGCTAGAAGGAGCAAGACTGCTCCCTCCTTCCTTCCGAGGATAAGTCTCTGTGGCTTAGTCCTCCTGGCCTGCCTCTCAGAGTACCCCTGGGCTGGAAAAGGCCTGAGGAAATCCTTTCTCTCCAAAAGGCCTGACTTTCCATGGTATACATGTACCACAGTTTATTAATCCATTCGTGTATCCATGGGCTCTTGGGCTTCTTCCATGACTTAGCAATTATGAATTGGGCTGCAATAAACAATCTGGTACAGATGTATTCTTCTTAATAACCTGAGATTTTACTGGACTGATGAGATTCTCCATTCTACTAACGGTATAAAATTTGCTGAAGAGGTTACTATAGGGTTTGCTACTGTTGTTGTTGTTGTTGTTCTTAAATTGAATGCTGAAGGAAATTGGGCAATGCTATAAATTCATTAGGACAACATATGTCTAACAATGTTCTTTCCCCCCTCACATCTTTTAGTAGAAGTATAGACTAACTTGGCAAAAATAAAGATTCCAAATACCATAAGATTAACAATAAATGAGAACAGATATTGATAAAGAGCAAGATGCAAGTAATTATCTAGCATATGGTAGTTGTATATTTTTATACAAATTTAATTGCTTTGATGTGTAATCTCAAGAAATTATATTTTAGTTCTAATTGTGAAATCTGGCCTCTTCTTTGGCTACTTTTTGCTTATGTGTTACAAAATCACACAAAAAATAATGTAGGTGTAATTACTAATTTCTTGTCTTCATATTATAAATCTTACGTGACTTTTAAAGACTTCCAATATGGAGTATTTCTTATTTCATCCTAAGCCTTTTATTTCTCGCTCTGTTTAATATGACTCTTTTATTACCATGTTTCTAACCTCATGGTTTTCCACAAGCATCATACTCATTACTGTGTTTATCTGTTAAAGAAAGGCTTCTCTCCTGGAAAATGTTCCCTTTGTCCCTTGCATTGTATCTACGGTATTCCCACATGCCTTCTTCTGAATGTATTTAAGAATATTTACTTTGAGTTGAAATGTACATTATAACTATGTCTAAAATAACAACTTGGAGATTTTACAGGTTTTTAATTTAGAAACCTCAATTTACATATCTCCTGCTGTAAGTGACAGAGCCCTTAGAAAACTAAACTTGTTCATTGTTAAGTCTAAGTGCATTGATGAGACTTAGTCATTTCTCTAGTTATAGCTTTTTGGTGACGTTGCCAATTTTTAAGCAGTTAATCAAAGATTAATCAAAATTTATGAAGAAATATTCTATCAAATGTTACCTGAAAATTAATTTCCACATGTTTCTTTTGGGAAATGTATAGATGCTTTAATTTTTGAGTTTATCTTTTTAAATCAAATTCTTTCCTTTAATTAAGATATAGAAATAAAACATAGTGGGAAAATAAAGATTGGATAGGCAACTTTAAAGCAATAACTATATAAGGCCAACAATTTAAGAGAACTATGTCATAGATACGTTAATTTTTAAATGATAAAAGCATTTCAGAGGAGATAAGTGATTAGTCTAATGAGAAGTGACCCTAAGAAAGGTTTCAAGGGAGAGTGGGTGGAAAACCTGGCTTGCCAAACCAGGAAGTCCGAGGGCCCATAAGATTGTGGGTATCAAGTAACCTAGGTAACCAATGACCAGTAGAAAGAAATAACCAATGAACTATCGAAAAGGGCAATACTGCCTGGAGGGGCAGAGAGGACAATGAGAGACTTGCAACCAATTTCAAATGGAGGGGTATTTATATACCTGCAGACTTTGGCGCCTCTCTCTCTCTCTCACCTTTTCTCCTTCATGAGAGGGACCCACTTCCAACTCTCTTTTGAAGTGCTCTAAACTTTCTCTTTGTTCTTCCAAGATACAATTTCTCTTTGTTACGCAGAAACTTGTGCAAGTTACTTTTGTTCTTTATTAGGTTATCTATGCTGCTTAAGTTTGATTTCCAGTTTCCAGTCATTTTTGCTTCAATTAATGCGGGACCTCATTTGAGCTTTCTAAATCAGCTGAGTCAGTGGAACCAGGTCATCTAGGTTTGGGGAACCAGAACCCCTGACCCCCCCGAGGAAGACCGTCAAATCTACTGTGGAAAAAAAATCTATGCAAAGTGTCCATAATAGTTTTAGTTTGTGGGCAGGTGACCAACAATGAGCAAAAGACTTAGAGGAATGAATACGTGAGGCATTTAGTGTTCTTCATATAAACCTTATAACCAAATTAATTTGATGCATATTTCATGATATGCATAATCATTATTGTGTTGCAATGTGATTAGTCATAATTGCTAAAGGGCTCAAAAATTACTCTAATTTATATTGTTCATACATAGTCAAATCAAATCTTTCTGGCATTAGCTGAAGAAAAAGAAAGGGAAAGACAGCTAGAAGAAATGGAAAGTTCTTCTAATGTCTCCCCTCATGGAAGAAACCAAAAATTAAAGGTATATAGAGATCACTTAGCCTAATTCTCTCTTCATACTAATGAATGAATTTGAGACTAAGGAAAAAACATACAATAACTTACGTATTTCAATGTACAATAATTTTTTTCTAGTCTTGATTCTTTGTCTCTAGAATGTGTAGAATTCAGAATTCCCTGTCTAATCAAGACAGGAACTGGCAATTATTAGAGCTTAAAGTCATAAAGTTTCATTTTTCCTCTGCTCTCAGAAAACAACCTCCCAGTCCCATCTTCTGCAGATGGAAGAATCAGGAGGAGTAACTCAACATTCTACTGTTCTTTTGGGGAGTCCTAAACCAAATTTCAGTGGGAAGATAAACACCCACCCCAGAAAAGTGACAGGAAAAGAGGAAACTATGGTGAAAGCACATTTCTGCCCTGTTCTGCTACCCAAGAGAGGACTTGAAAGTCCTTCTGCTGGAAGTGGCTCTGTAGAAGGCTCTGGGAGCCCTAGAAACCCTAAGTGAGGCAGTTGGAAATCTTGAGAACTTTTTCACCATTTGCCAACCCAATCATTTTTCTTATTTGTATCATTTTCCCAGGTGGAAGAGCAATGATCTATAGTCGGGGGTTGGGGGGACAAAAACAGATTAAGACTAGATATGTTTGTATCTGATTGGCTACATATTCTTGGGGAGCTCAACCTTTCTGAGTTTAGCTTTTCATCTATTTTATGAGCAGAAGTATATTTACCTCATACAGTTATTTGAATAAAATAAGATAATGTATATCAAGATTAATAACAGCTTCAGGACGTTATTTTAGGGAAACAATCTGCCATGAGCCTTTTAATTTTCTTTATGTCTTTCTGAGTATGCCAAAATCATCAGGCTATGACTGTGATTGTACCCTCAAAGTGAAATAATTCATTATCAACATCCCTCATGCAGTCTAGCAATGCACTTAGTCCTCTGCAGGATAAAGAAGAGATTAGCTCTGTACTTGCTATAAAATGGATTTTTAGATACACTATCCTGCCTCTGCCTCAGAGACTAGGTGTTTCAATCGTCCAACTAGGTTTGCATTGAAAGAATAGATTGGTTTGGGGGAAAATTCACATATTTATATCTAGTCAACTTACCCATGAACATAGTACATAACTGCATTAGTTTAGGTCTTTTTATTTTTTTCATATTATTTAGTTTTTAGTGAACAAATCTACACCATTTGTTAGACTTGTCTCTAAGCATTTCATATATGTGATACAACTATAAATGATAATTGTTGAAAATTAAATTGTAAATTGTTATAATCACTAGTATAAAAAACAAGTTGTGGATTCCCTAAACTCAGAGATTTTTCTTCCAGAAAATGTATGTGTAGGCTCCACCTGGCACCTCTGTCACTCCATGCCATTTGTGGATTGTGAATGATGATACTTTTTTTTACTATTTTGCCATGAATATTCTCTAACTTAGGAATCCCACTTCTTTTTTCAGCATCCAAAGAACTTGTTACCTCTTCTCCACACTATTGAACTTATTTAAATAGAGCAAAACCCATATTATCATTAAAGAAAGGATAGTACTGTTTTTATTTATCCAGGCAACAGTAAAATTGTGAGACATACTTAATAAAATCCTACAATAAGTCATAAGACATATATTATAAAATACATTTTTAAAGTAATAATATTGAGACTCAAATTTGAACACCTTGAAAGAACATATATAAATATTGGGGTCCTAGTGACATCAGGAGGTAGGACAGTGGCAGCAGTAACAAATACAAGTAGAATAGTCCTTTGAATAGTTTTCTTGATTCTGTCAAAGCCAGCTGTGGCCATTCTCCTAGATGCCATGAACAACTTATTTCCAATCAAGAAAAGTAGCTAGAGGGAGATAATTTTGTAGTAATTCATTTGGAAAACTGGAGGTAGAGAAAGAGGGATGTGTTGTGTGCAGAGGATATCTGATAGCACATGATTATTCATTCCACAGGTTACAATTTAACTACACATATAGGCATACTACTTATGCAGTATTCTAGATGTTCATAAATGCTGAATGTGTATTTTCCACATAAGAAATTGATTATAAAAACTATTCTGTGAAACACTGCATAATATATCTAGGTTTTCAAAACACCTAGGATAGTTTCAGAAGTAAGCACTTCAACAATCTCCTCTCTCTATTTACCAAGTTGAGTATAATACATTTATGATACAGAGAGTTTGGAGACATTTTAGTCTAGCTCCCAACTCTGCACAGCTCCTATTCCTCCTTATTTTAAACACAGAGTACCAGAGGTTGTTTGGTCTTTAAATAGGGGGAAAAAAAGTGATAATTATGGAGTATGACAGATTAATTTTGCATCTCGGGTTTCCCATTTTCTGCCTCTGTGGCCATGGCCAGGTATTTAACCTCTGTGGACCTCATTTTTTAATATATTATAGGGAGATAATACTCCCTGGAAAAGGTAACTTGATAAGGCAGCTACCCACTGAATGGGACTCATCATACATACCTCCACATTACACAGCTCTTCAGCTGCAATCTGGAGACTTTCCACTGTATAATAGACAAGCAACCTTTTCCCCTGATGGCTCAGAGGAAGCGTATTCACACAAAACCCCAGGGAGAAGGGTAGGGAAGTCCTTATAGGTCAACACTTACTCTGTAAAAGTGACCCCAGGAGAAATCATCCTAGGGAGCAAGGTTCACTGATCTGAGACTGCAATATTGCCTAATACCCCAGGACTTCTCTAAAACCTCCTTTTGATTTGAAATGAGAGGGTCTATTTTTTATTTTTAGTCTTTATAAGAAAGACTAAAAATTCATTTAGCTCTTATCTCCTCACTTTTAAAAGGACAGTGGTAAAATAAGATCACAAATGTGAAGGCACAATCAAGGAAGCAAATTAGCCACTCTCTTCAGAATCAGTCTTCAAAGAAAGAATATGTCCTAAGTCAGAGCAGTTAATATATTCCACAGTAATTAAGCCTAAGCTGCTTACAGCTCTAAAAGTCAACTGCAATGTACCTGAGGATGGAGCGACCATGGGGGGAACTTTCATTTTCTGGCTCTTTGTATTTGATTAACCTTAAATAAGGAAGACAATTTGGGGTCAGAAATGGGAAAGGAGAGAGCATTTGGAAAAGCAGCCAAGGGGTAAAGCAGAGAGAATATCTTACAGGTTAGGAGGACCGGCTTTGAATTAGAGCTGTGTCGTTAGCTGTGTGACTAAAAGAAAACTTAGTAACTCAGCCTCTCTAAGCCTTGATGTGTATAGACACACCCAGTAAGGTAAGATAATATCTGAGCTAGAAAGATAAGTTATGTAAAGTACCTGGTACTTAATAAGTATTCAGTAAAAGGGAAATAAATTAGTATGAATTGAGAATAAAGTTCAAGATCAATTATTTTTGCATTCTAATAATTCTTAACTTATGAGTGGATTTTGATATTTCCCCACTTCAACTTTTATTAAATGAGAACACATGCACACATAGTATGTCTTCTTCACAAGGCCTCTGTTTGCCTACATTTTAATGCTCTATTTACTTGCCTTCTCAGAAAATAAAATCAATAAGGATCAGCAGCCAGAAATCAGTATCATCAGCTTTTATTTATGTAATAACACTTCTGTACTAGATCTGTACTTCTGTACTAACACTTCTTTACTAACTGTTGATACAGTGAGGTTCCCATAAAATCTTAAATGGTTTATGTTACTAATCACCCAAATCAAGACTGCTTCTAAATGTAAAGTAATATTTTCTTTTCTGTAGTTCATACTTTTTTGCCTATATAGAATACTGAATAAATTTCACTAGTCCCACCATACAACCCTGCATTTATTTTAGAATGCTGTGGCTTTAGCAATTTTTAGGGTGCTGTTTTGTAAGGATTCTTTTCTTTTCTTTAGTTCCTGTTAGTGACCCAGTAATTGTTTTCATGGCTCTCCAGTGAAGTGAGGAGTGCTCTGACAGCATGTCAACAAAATATCAGAGATTGGGACAGACACTCTGCGAGTATTAATGTGATTGACTGCCTACTTGAATCTTTCTGCTCCCAGCTGGTCCTTGGACATTGTATCAAGGAAGATGGAAACTATAGAGGAGATGTTTTAAACACATTAGAAGTTATATTCTACAACTTTATGAAAAGCAGAGATGAGCAGGAAGTAGAGGACCAGCAAAGCTTGTCACTAGATCACGGACAAGAACATTATTTATCTATGAAATATCCATGATTTCCTAGACAGCTGGGCAAATTAAACTGATGAGAACAGCCTATATAGCTGTGAGGCTCTAGTAACATTAACTTAAAAATCCTGCTTGTTTTCTGGTGGCTCTGCCTCGGTCTCACAGTGCGGAATGACATTGCCACTAATAATCTAATTTATCTAGAGAAACAGGAGAAGAGTTAGAGGACAAATTATATCCTACTTTAAGAAATGCTATCCAATCTAACAAGCTTTATCGTCCACCACATTCACTGATAGACTCAAGACATTTGTTCAGAGCTTGTCAGGTTATACACATCGATATACTCCTTGCCCTCAAGAAGCTTATTATATAGATAATTCTAGAAGAATGTTACAAAATACCAATAGAAATATTTTTGTTTCTAGATGAAAAAGCGTATTTCTTTTAGCAAAGCGAACATTTGGATGATAATTATAATCATCTTTACTTTCAAAAAATAAATAATAAAATACTTCTATGAATGAGTCAAGTGGAGGCCTAAATAGCGACTTTGCGTTGAATGTACTCAAGAAATAATTGGAAGTAGTTGGTCTATCCAAGCCATCCCAGACATCAGCCTTTGCTGATGTATTCACAAATATCTTTCTTCAGTCTGAGCAAGGGAAACAACATTTCAAGAAATTCATCATGAGAAATATTTACGTTATTTATTTCTCCCTTAAAATGCTTTTCAAATTTCCTACTTAACGTATCAAGCTCTCATACAGAAATATTCTTTAAGAGATAAATTAATCCTGGGAGGTACCTGCTTTTAAGAAAGGAAAAAAGAAACAACAGGGGAAATAGACTTAGACATTTCTTAAGCAAAAATGTCTCTATTTATAACATCAGTCCAGTGACCCAACACAGATAACAATTTTGCCACTTGGTTGAATAAGAGTTATAGAACACCTCCTTACATTGAAAAGGCTATGCTAGGTACCTGAGAAAATACAAAGGAAAGAGTCGAAATGATCCCTGCCCTTGAGGAGTTTAAAGTTTAACAGAAAAAAAAGGGTAGGTTCTTATGAAAAAAAAAATGTGTGTGTATAGGCACATGAGAAAGTAACAGAATTACATAAATTCAGAATTACATAAATTTGACTTTTGGTGATTTGTAGAAGATAATATTATCATGACTTAATGTTATGAAAGAAAGAAGATATCTTTTAGTGATAACTTTAAGGAAAATATTGTCCAATAGTGATGCCCTTATGTGAGTAAAGACAAATTATGAGACTCGTTTTTCCAGGTTAAAAATAAGAGATGTACTTCACCTCCTTTTTACTTCGAACATTTACTTTAGAAAACTTATAAATAGTTTCTTTCTCTTTTTGTAATGTAATGTATAAGTTTGTAATGTATACAAACTTATAAATAGTTTCTTTCTCTTTTTGTAATGTATACAAACTTATAAATAGTTTCTTTCTCTTTTTGTAATGTATATCTCTTTTGAAAACTAGATAGGATGTTGTCAGCTTTAGGAAACAGAAGTGTCTTTGCCTTCTCTTAGTACCTTAACTGCAGCACACATCATATTCTGGTTTAATACTTACCTATTCAATAGTAAAATACTTTTATTTCTCTACTCTCAACTTTTGGTCAGGATTTCTGGCTCAGGAGACGATAACTGTTTTTTTTTTTAATTCACTTTTCCCAAAATAAGTCAGTTACTTACTGCTTTCTGATGTTGAAAACCCATTGAATTCACTCTCCTAAATTGGGGTAGACTAAAACATAGACTAAACACAGTTTGACTAAACCTAGGTTGTTTGTTATGTCAACACAACCCAAGTCAACATCAAATTTTGCTAGCCTCTCATGAAGCCCCTCCAGATACCTCACAGATATCCCAATTCCAAAATTTTGCTTCAAAAATAACTGTGATTAAAATCAATACAGAAACAGCAAACTTGAACAGGAGTATAGACCAAATGCATTTAACAAACAAACATAAAATTTTACCCAAGAGAAAAATAATATATATTCTTCCCAACAACACACAGAATGTTCTCTGGAATAGATCATATGTTAGGTCACAAACCAAGTCTTAAAACATTAAAGACTGAAATCACACCAATTAAATTATCTTCTCCTACCTAGTAGAATGAAACTACAAATCATTAACAGAAAGAAAGTGGAAAAA
This sequence comes from Arctocebus calabarensis, assembly GCA_963573935.1. Taxonomy (NCBI): domain Eukaryota; kingdom Metazoa; phylum Chordata; class Mammalia; order Primates; family Lorisidae; genus Arctocebus; species Arctocebus calabarensis. The sequence goes on along the minus strand of CAUYON010188606.1, from coordinate 17,023 downwards.
ATTCCTAATATGTGAAAGCTATAAAACACACTGTTGAAAATCACTAGGTCAAAGAAAATCAAAGGGAATTTTGAGAATATCTGAGACAGAAAATATAAAGATACAATTTACCAAAACTTAAGGGATGCTGTAATAATGAGAGAGAGAGAGAGAACAGGAGAGAGAGAGAGAGAGAGAACTCAAATAAAATCAGAAATGAAAAGGAGGCCATTACAACAAATGCCTCACAAATAAAAAGGATAATTGAGCCTGTTATGAATAATTATATGCCTACAACTCGGACAACCTAGAGAAGATGGAAACTTTCCTGGAAACATACAATCTACTAAGACTGAATCAAAAAGAAGCAGAGAGCCTAAACCAACCAATAACAAATAGGAGATTAAAATAGTAGTCAAATCCTCCCAACAAAGACAAGTGCAGGATCAGATGACTTCATGATGAATTTTACCAAACATTGAAAGAGGAATGAATTCCAACCCTTTCTAAAGTCTTTAGAAGAAGCAGCAAGACAAAGAGGAGTAGGAAGAGGAAGAGGAAGAGGAGGAAAAGATGAAGAGTTATTCCAGTTTGTTTTGTGAGGCCAGCATAACCTTGATACCAAAACCAGGAAAGAAAACTACATGCCAATACCTCCAAGAAAATAGTTGTGAAAACCCTTTAAAAAAAAACTATGAAACCTAATTTAATAACATGTTAAAAAGATTTTACACAAGACCAAGTGGGTTTTATCACTGGGATCCGAGATTGGTTTAAAATACATAAATCAATCAACATCAAATATCATATTTAATCTGTATAAAAGATTAAAACTACATGATCACCTCAACAAATGCAGAGAATGTGTTTGACAAAGTTCAGTGTGTTTTAAAAACTCTTAACAAAATAGGAATAGAAGTAAATTTTTCAACACAATAAAGACTATATATTAGAAGCTCATAACAAATATGAAAATCAAAGGGGAAAACTGACACACTTTCTTCTATCTTTTAGAAGACAAGAATGTATACTCTCCCACTTCTATTCAATATAGTTTTGGTAACACTAGCAAGAGCAATAAGACAATAAAAAGAAATAAAGGGCATCTACATCATAACTAAGCAAGTAAAATAATCACTGTTTACAATAACATGATTTTTGTATGTAGAAAATACCTAATACTAGGCTGAACATGGTGGCTCATGTCTGTAATCCAGACTGAGACCTTGTTTCTAAAATAGCCAGGTGTGGTCATGGGTGCCCTTAGTCCCAGCTACTTGGTAAGCTGAGGCAAGAGAATAGCTTAAACCCAAGAGTTTGAGGTTGCTGTGAACTATGACACCACGGAACTCTACTGAGAGTGAGAAAGTGAGACTCTGTCTCAAAAAAAAGGAAATCCATAATACTCAACCAAAATTTTTATCATCACTGAAGGAGTTATATAAAGTTGCAGTCTACAAAATCAACACACAAAAATTAAATTGGCAATGTTTCTTTACACTTATTATAATCTATGTGAAAAGGAAATCAAGAAAGCTATTGAATTAATGATAGCATCAAAAAGAATAAATGTCTAGGAAGAAATTTAACCGAGGAGGTAAAACCTCTACACTTGGAAAACTAAAACATTGATGGAAAAAGTTGAACAAGATAGAAACAAATGAAAAGATACCCCATTCTTATTGATTGGAAAATTAAAAGCAATTCTAAATTCTAAAATTCATATAAAACTATGACTCTAAAGAGAAAGAAAAACAAAAATTATAAGCATAATACTTTTTAATATCAAGCTCTATTACAAGATTATAGGACTCTAGAGAGTATAAAAATGGCATTAAAATAGAAATACAGACCAATGGAACAGAATAGAGCACCAAAATAAACCCAAGAATATACAGTCAGAGGCAGATCCATCAGATAGAGATGAGATTAGTTTTTGCAAGAATGGCTGCTCCTAAGGTTTTGCTGCTTTGAAAGTGCTTGCTTTCCCCCTAACCTTTTACCATTCTGACATAGCATGAACATCCTTATCGGACGCCAAGCAGATGCCAATACCATACTTCTTGAACTTCCCATTCTGCAGAACCATGAGCTAAATAAACCTCTTTTGTTTATTAATTAATCAGCCTCAGGTGCCCAGTCATATCTACACAAAATGGACTAAGATACATATGCAACAGGGAAAATATAGTTATTTAAATAAACAGTGTTGGAAAACTAGTATCTACATACAAAAAATGAAATTGGATTTTTATCATATGTCACACACAAAATAAACTCAAAATGGATTAAAGACCTAAATGTAAGAACTAAAAGTATAAAATTCTTAAAAAAAAACATAGAGTAAAAGTCTTTGACATTGGCCTTGGCAATGATTTTTCAAATATCACACCAAAAATTCAGGCACCTAAAGCAAAAATAAACGAGTAGGATGCAACAAACTGAAAAGTTTCTGCACAACAAAGGAAACAGCATGACAAGGCAGCCTACCGGCTGGGAGAAAACATTTGCAAACCATATACATATTATACAGGATTAATATGCAAAATATGTAAGCAACTTACACAACTCAATAGCAAAAAATAAATAATTCAGTTAAAAATGTGCAAAGGATAGGAATAGATATTTTCCCAAAAAAGATACAGAAATGTAAGGTGTTCAACATTACTAAATGTCAAGAAATCTAAACCAAAAACAAAAGAAGAGAACAATTCACCCCTGTTAGGATACCTATTATCAAAAAGACAATATATCACAAGTATTGGCAAAGGTGTAGAGGAAAAAGAAATCTTATGTGTTGTTGGTAGGAATGCAAATTAGAAGATCCATTCATTATGCAAAACAGTATATGGAGGTTCCTTCAAAAATTTAATAATTTTTGCAATCCCTCTTCTCCATACATAGTATATAGCCAAAAGAATGAAATCAGTGTTTCATTGATATATCTCCATGTTCACATGTTCATTGAAACATTAGTCACAGTATCTGAGATATACAATAACTTACGTGTCAACAAACGAATGGATAAATTGTGGCATGAATACACACACACATATACACACAATGGGATATTATTCAGCCTTAAGAAAAAGAAGGACACCCTGCCATTTATGACAACATGGAGGGACCAGGGGAACATTATGCTAAATGAAATAAGCCAGATACAGAAGGAAAAGAAATGCATAATATCACTTACATGTGTAACTTATGAAACGTCAAATATCTACAGAAAGTAGAATGGTGGTTACAGGTGCAGGCGAAGGGAGTAGAATAATGGTGAGATTTAGGTCAAAGGGTAAAAAGTTGCAGTAAGGTAGGATGAATAGTCTAGAGATCCATGTATGTATAACATGATGACTACAGTTAATAATAACTGTTTTATATGGGAGGCCAAGGAGGTGGATTGTCTGAGCTCAGAGGTTCAGACCAGCCTGAGCAAGACCAAGACCCTGGCTCTAAAAGTACCCAGGCATTGTGGCAGATGCCTATAGTTTTAACTACTTGGGAGACTGAGGCAGTGGGATCACTTGAGCCCATGAGTTTGAGGTTTCTGCGAGCTATGATGCCGTAGCTCTCTACTGGGGCAAGAAAATGAGACTCTGTCTCATAATCTCATAATAACAATAATAATAATAATTGTTTTACATACTGAAAATTTACTAATAATAGATTTCAGTGTTCTTACTATACTAAAAAAAGTAACTATGCGAATGAGGCATATATTAATTTGCTTCACTATAGTACTCAATTTATTATGTATACATATATTAAACATCTTGTTGTACACCTAAAAAATGTAGGAACTGAAATGAAAGCAAATAATAACACTTACTGACTTTTATAATAATGACTTCTTTGAATTCCTTATTCTTTCTCTTACTCAAGTATGCATCCTTAGGCATTCTAGTTAGATCTTACCCGTTACAAAAAAAATTACATATGCCTTTTAGGTTTCTTTCAATTTACAGTTCCATCCTCATTTTTTTCTTTTCCTTACAAATTTCTGTTAAAGAACAAAGGATATCGAACTTGCAGATTTTCCAGGATGGTTAGTGCTGTGTTTTGTCATCAGGAGGCACAAAAAAATTTAATTTTCTCTTCTTTTGTGGTATTATCAAAAACTAATGATTACTGCAGCCTGTGTAATCATGAATATGCAAAACAGTAATATTAAGTTATATCATTTTTTTTTTAACAGAGTCTCACTTTGTCACCCTCAGTAGAGGGCCATGGTGTCACAGCTCACAACAACTTCAATCTTTGGTCTTAAGCATTCTTTGACACAGCCTCCCGAGTAGCTGGGACTATAGGCGCCTGCCATACTACCTGACTCTTTTTAGAAACAAAGTCCTGCTCTGGCTTTGGTTGGTCTCCAACCTGTGAGCTCAGGCAATCCACCTGCCTTGGCCTCCCACAGTGCCAAGATTACAGGTGTGAGCCACAAGTTACATTACTTTTTTTAAAAAAATTACAACCTGAAATGATTTATAAGGAGACATTTCCCTAATAAAGAGAAACTACCCCTTATTTGGCTACTAGCATTACAAGAATATGGTAAGGGGAAAATAAATGCGTGATTTTTCTTGTTATTTGTTAGTACACAAGATAATAAATTGGTTCTCTGTCATCCTACAAAGGTAAGTAATATTACCTTTTAAATAAGATAACATTTTAATATCATTTTAAGATATCATTTTGAACTCATCGATTTAAATATCTCAAAGGTTTCAATATATTCAAATTGTATTTTAATTGAAAATCAAATTGCTCTCTTTTTGAGCAGTAGGAACATTTTCAAGTTGGTTCTTAAGTCCTTTTAACATTTTCTTACTAGTTTTTGATACATATATGCACATACTAAAATGTAAATATATACTTATTTTATATATACATATATATTTTTTATTTTTTGCTATCTGATATAGTGGAATATTTCATGCTTATTTTGCACAATTTCTGCCCAAAACACTGGATCAACTATTTCCTAAGAACTCAGGTCTTTCTGAGTGGGAAATGGCATTTCAAGACTACAAAGCTGAACCCTGAGGATGCTTATTGCTAAGAGTTGTTGATATTTCTACACCTGTTCAGTAGACAGGCTAAAAAATACACATAAATACACACATTACATATATACATGTATATACACATTCATATGTTTAATTTTTTAAGTATGCCATCTCATGACTTTATGTTGATATTTCAATTCAAATATAATACTAGATGTTTTTAACTGAATTTTTCTATATTACATCTGTTTCTTTCTCTAGATTGAGAATCTTAATTCCCATAAGCAGGTGGTATGACACAACTGAAAGACTTCATAATTTGTGATTTTCTTTATCCAAGGCAAGGCTATGCACCTAAAATACACATAATGGTCTCAGAACAGCAAAACTATTACACATATTTTACCACATTGAGAATGCTTTCAAAGAAATAAGAATAGAATTAGACTATCCTATATTTTTTCAATTGGTCTCACTCCATTTTATACAAACAGTAAGGGTATAATGATACTATCCCTACCAATTACAACTCTGAATAAATTTAATTGTTTTTGTGTATACTATCATTATTCTCTCTCCCTTTTGAAAATTTATTGGTGCTCTCTATCTATATTGTTAAACTATATAGCCACAAATATATATTCACTCCTTTTAAGCCCTCATTTAATCTTAATGTTAGGTAAGTAAATATTTAATGCTTAATACTACTCCTTAATATCAACGTTTCTGAAGGTATTTTAACTATATGAAACTTATTCTCTAGATTTTTTTTTAAATTACTCAGTAGAGAAATATCACATTAGTTCTTACATGTTAACGAATATTTTAATGTCTTTTATATTTGAAAGTACATTTTACTGTATAATACTCTCCACACAATTTCACTTTTTAATATTTAAAATATTACTTATTTTTCTTTTGAATAAGTTATTACTGTTAAAAAAGTATAATGCAAATTTCATCTAATTTTCCCTTTAAGATACGTGCAATTTTTACTTAAAGGGCTCAGATTTATTTTCCATTTTTGAAATCCATATATTTATTCAAAAATTTTGATGCTATCTTGGATCATAATTCTTAGGTGCAGATTACTCTTTATATATGGGCTTTCGATCCTTTTCAGGTACATTTTAGCAATTATAATTCTCATTCCACCTTCTCATACTATCTTCAACCTTTTTTGGCTTGTTTTTAACTTCTGAAAGGACTATATGCTTCTCTTTCTGCTATTTTCTTAAATACTAACTGTGTGGGTTTAGGCCTCATTACTTTTTTTTATTAAATCATAACTGTACATTGATGCTTTTATGGTGTTCAGGGTACTGCTTCGATATACAATGTGAAACGCTTACATTGAATTAAGTAACACATCCATCACAATTAAACTCATTTCTTAATACTCTTGATGTACCATTGCATTGTGCATGTCAGGTGAGGTTCCCCCTAAATGCCCTTCCTCCTCCCATATCCTCCCTCCCCTCCCCTCTCTCTCCTCTTCCCTTCTACTTTCTTATGTAGACTATAGCTATGTTTCACAATTCATATGAGTGTGTAGATGATTATATATTGATTTCACAGTAGTATTGAGTACATTGGATTAAAAAAGTGGCCTCATTACCTTTCCATTGCTCATTTTTATATTAGCTTCTCTAAATTTGAAAGACAAGCCCCAGATAATTTTTCTAACTTCACAGGGATCCCTCTTCTGTTGTTTTGGGTAAAGTCAAACATATGGTGGCATGCTCTCTGAAATATCCTGGCTCTGAGTTATGCTCCTCCCCCACTTTTAGCTAGACCTATTTTTTTAAACTCCATTATTTTTGTCCAGTTCTGGATTTATTCTCTAATAGTAGTCTTTCTTCACAGTGGAGTGTTTTCATAGAAAAGTGTTCAATCTCTTCAGTTTTGAGAATGTACTAGATCCCTACAGATCTCACCGTGTGTCACTTGCACTCAGTTTCTGACAGAAGTAGATAAAAGCCCTATCTGTTTTCAGCAGCTATTCCCGAGTTGGCCCACTGTGCCTTCCAGGGAATACCTTCAGCTCTCTGGTGATTCTCTTACTACATGTCCTCACTCTTACATTGGTTGTCTTTGATCTTTGCTGCACAGATGCTGATAATCCACACAGATCTGGTGGCTACTGGTGTTTTAACCTCACCTTCCTATATTCTGCTGTCCATGGACTTTTGTTTTTGTTATGTGTCTATTACATCCTTTGTTTTTTATAGATTTAGTGAGCACAAGTGCAGTTTTGTTATATGAATATATTGTGTAGTGGTAAAGTCTGAGCTTGTGGTGTAATGACCACCAACCTGAAGAGTGTATATTGTAACTATTAGGTAATTTATCATCCCACACGCTTCTCCCATCCTCCCACCTTTCTGAGTCTCCAATGTCTATTATTATTTCCCCTATTTACATTTGAACATATGATTTAACTCCTACTTATAAGAACATGTGCTATTAGACTTTTTGAGTTATTTCTCTTAAGACAATGGCCTCTAGTTCCATCTGTGTTGCTGAAAATAACAGTTTTTCATATATATGTATGTGTGTGTGTGTGTATATATATGTATATATATACACACACACATATATATGCATACACACATATATTTATATATCACATTTTCTTTATCCAATCATTTGTTGATAAATATTTAGGCTGATTTCATATCTCTGTTATTGTGAATAGTGCTGCAACAGATGATAACAGATATATATTTGATACAATGGTTTTTATTTTCCTTTGAGTAGACAGATATGCAGGAATGGGACTGTTTGATCAAATAGTAGCTCTATTTTTAGGTCTTTGAGAAATTGCCATATTATTGTCCATATAGATTGTATTAATTTGCTTCACCACCAATAAATACAAAGTATTTCCTTTTCTGAGCATCCTCACCAACATCTATTGTTCCTTAATTTTTTAATAATAGCCACTGTGACTGGTGGTGTAATGACCACCAACCTGAAGAGTGTATATTATGACTGTGTGGTGTGACTGTGTGTGAGGTTGTATCTCATTGTGGTAGTAATTTGCATTTCTCTGATGATCAGTGATGTTGAACATTTTTTCATATGTTTTTTTGCTATTTGTGTATCTTCTTTTGAAAAATGCCTTTTCATATCCATTGCCCACTTTTTAATGAGGTTGTTTTATCTTATTGAATTGTTTGAGTTCCCTGTAGATTCAGGTTATTAGTCCTTTGTCAGATGCACTGTTTGCAAATATTTCCTCCTCTTCTGTAGGCTATTTACTCTGTTGATTATTTCTTTTGCTGTGCAGAAGTTTTCTGTTTAAATAAGTCCCATTTGTCTATTTTTGTTGCATTTGCCTTTGAGAACTTAGTCATGAATTCTTTGCCTTGGCTAATGTCAAGTAAAATTTTTCCTAGGTTTTCATCTAGAATTTTTATAGTTTCATTATGTTTATGTGTGCAATCTTTCATGAGTAAATTTCTCTGTATGGTGGGAGATATGGATATAATTTTATTTTTCTGCATATGGCTAATTATCTTAGCACCACTTATTGAATAGCATGTCCTTTCTCCTGTGTATGTTTTCATCTACTTCATCAAAGATCATATTAGTTATAGTTATATAAATTTATTTCTGTGTTCTCTATTCTGTATGTCTATATGTCTATTTTCATACCAGTACCATGCTGTTTTCATTACTATCTCTTTGCAGTATAATTTGAAGTCAGATAATGTGACACATCCTGTTTTGTTCTCATCACCTGGGATTGCTTTGGCTATTCAGGTTCTTTTGTGGTTCCATATGAATAGTGGGATTTCCCTTTTCTAAATCTGAGAAAATTGATGCTGGTATATAGAAATTACACTGAGTATATACAGTGCTTTCAGCAATATGGCCATGTTCTCAATATTGATTTTTCCAACCATCCAGATACCAGCTGTCACAGGGACAAACCACTACCACCTACTTTTTTCAAAAATACATCAATTCCCTCAGGTTCTTTTTGATCTGATTTTTTAAGATGTTTTGAAAAGATGCCTGTGAATTCATCCTTTGTCACTGTGCCTTCCTAGAATTCCAGAATGTAGTAGTTAGCACAGTACACCTGCATTACGTCCTGGCTTAAATCTGATTAAACAATAAATTGAATGATTAAATAGGAAAAATCTCTATAAATCAGAAATCATTGTAGATATATACCATTATAAATTATAACATGTATTGTTTATATAAATACATATAGGGTGACATATATTAATAATATAGCATAAGAAAGAATAAGACACGTAAGAGAAGGATGAAAGTGCTGTTTTATTTCTTAGCATGAATTTAATGAGGAAAAATTAGAAGATGTTTGAGGAAGTCATTGTTCAGCTGAAGGGCAGAATCTTATCATTAGCTTCACATTCCTTTACTCTGGGTCTGTATATTCAAAATCATCAGGGATAACGGCAAAACTAAAAGGCATTGATTTAGGAACAGACAAGGATTACCTAACTGTAACTGTTCTTATTAGTCAAGTGCACAGGCCATTTGTTATCAGTGTGATTTTATCACCAAGTCTTACAAGTTATCTAACTACCTATTGGTCTCACTTTATAAGTGGTCTCACTTTATCAAATATATATCTGTTCTCATCTGTTTGAAGCTTCCCTTTTGATCTGTCCTTTAAACAATCCCCTTTAATTCCTGTGGTCAGCTTATGTAGGTCTGGAGAAAGTTGAGTTATAAGCACCATTTCATTAAAGGATCAATTTTATGAATTAAAATAAATGAGAATAAAGACAAAATGGAAAAATTCCCTTTTTTGCAGAAATAACCTTCATTCAAATGAATGGTGCTAATACTTTTTCTAACATTGCTCCATTAACCTCTAGAATTTACTATTACAGATAAAACATCTGATGCTGATCTGTCTCTTGCTGTGACTGAGACCTTCTTCTCCATTTTTATTTTTCTTCATTTTTGAGTTTTAGGGCAGTTAATATATAATTCTAGATCAAAACAATGAGTATTAGAATCAACCAGGCATTAGTTAACAGTCCTGGTAAAGCCTCTTCTGAGTTATAAGACTAAGACGAATTTCCTTAAGTTTTCCAATCCTTAGGTTTCTCATTAATGAAATGGGAATGATAACAATACTTAATACTCAGAATACTGTGAAGTTCAATCCTATTATGTGTACATTTAAAGTGTGTAGGAGCACATAGCACAGAGCAAGCATTTAGTAAATATTAGATATTGAAATGGTTTATTTAGTCTTATTGTTTTGACCTTTAGCATTCCAAAATCTCCCAAGGATATATCTAGGTATAAGTACAGATCATTTTTATAACTACATACGGTTGAGCAAAAGCTTTCACTTTTACACATCCAAAGTATAAAAAATGTGTAAGAGGTTATGGTAAAAACATAGCATTTATCACATGTTATTGTCACTACATTTTTACTTATTATGCATTTTTACTGCATTTATGAAGAATTAAATGCTGGAAGAAGAGCCACGGACTTTGTCTGCCTTCTTCCCTGTTGAATTTTCATTATTTCACTCAGAGCTCTGGCAACACTTAATAATACTTTTGAATAAAAGAATAAATGAAAAAACATTAGAAGAATCAAATTATCTAGATATGAGGATGAAGTTTTGGGGGAATAACTGTAGCTCATTTGTAAGTGAATAAATTGGCAAGAGATTAATAGGTCTGTGACTTAGAAGACTTAGTATTATAAGCGGTGACCTTTGAGTAATCGATAAAACTCAGTTTAGATAACAGATCCTGGTCTCAAGTAACATACTCATAAATAAGTGCCTCTAGAGGTGCTGCCTACACTATTCTCTAGCTTTCTTCCCTTTGTCATTTTTCTATTAGTAGCATCCCCTTTTGAAAAGTAAGCTTTCCAGACAAAAAACACTGTAGCTGTCCATCAAAGACCAGGTTTATGTATGTAACATCGGCATCACTTTGGCTACTTTGGAGAACACATGAATAAACAGTAAAATGAGACCCCAGCTTAGCAATTCTACAGTAAATGAATGGGCAGCCATGCTCTAGACAGTTATTGATATTACTAAATGGCCCTTGAAAATTGTCCACTGGAGCTGAAAGCCTACTTTATTTCTTCTAGGCCTTGCATTTTCTTTAATTCTCTTGTCTATACTTCAGTACTATAAGTTTGGGAGTGATAGTCTTTGTAAGAAAGACAGTGGCATGCTGGATACAACCTTCCAGACAACAACTTAAGAAAAATGTTTGCTTCAAAACTGCAGTACATGGCATTTGCTTCAAATGCCAAATGATCATAGAAGAGTTGATGTGAGTTCTTCAGCAACTTCTCATACAGTTGTCAGAGAATCAGCTTCAGTGATTGCTGTTGATTAGTCGTTGTCAACCTCTGATGGCTAGTCACTATGATCCTCATCTTCAAGGCTCTCATCTTCTGTGCAAAACTTCTGAAGCCAACACTGCACTGTATATTTGTTAGCAGTTCCCGGGCCAAATGCATTGCTGATGCTGCAAATTGTCTGCTTTATGACCCATTTTAAACTCAAATAAGAAAATCACTCAAATTTGATTTTCATCTAATATCACTTTCCATAGTCCAAAATAAATATAAAATAAACAGCAAGTAATAATTAGCAAAAAAAACTTAAAGCAGGAAATGTGCATTAAAATGATATATAACATGACCATATTTAATCCAAACCTTAAAATAGTATGTTGCCTTGGCATCTGCCTTGGCAATAACTGATTTCAAGAAATATTTGTTTCTACATCCTTTCATTAGGCCTACAATTATGATTATCCTTTTCTTGATGTTTGGACACTGCCTGTTCAAATTCATTATTAAGTTTGTGTCTTTCACAGTTCCATGTTGAGATGATGTTGATGCCAGGATTCCAGCAAATACTAATGAAACGTGCTGAACAAGTGGCCAGAAGCTTCTGACCTCCTGAAAGACCTTTAGAGTAGGGAACCTGAGGATAGTCCCCAATAGGCAGGCCAATACCCCTTTTTGGCAGAAAGAAGTAGCTAAGAGTGGTTGTTGTCCACTTTCCCTTTACGATTTTAGGACCCTATCTCCTCAGAGGGGAAACCAGAGGGACATTAAGAAAGGGGTGTCAAGGAGGACAAGAGGAAGCCTGGCCTGCTGAAAAAGAAAATCTGGAAAACACAAAAGAATGTGGGTAGATGGGGGAGCCTGTGGCTCAAAGGAGTAGGGCGCCAGCCCCTTGTACTACAGGTGGTAGATTCAAACCCAGCCCCCAGCCAAAAACTGCAAAAAAAAAAAAAAAGAAAAAGACAATCAATGACCAGCAGAACAAGGCAGTAATGCCTGGAGGCACAGAGAGGCCAATGAAAGAGTTGCAACCAATTTCAAATGAAGAAAAAGAGGGTGTTTTTATCTGTGAATTGCCTTTGTGTCTCTTATCTCTCTCACTTCTTCCCCATTGTGAGAGGGACCCACCTCTAACTCTCTTTGGAGGTGGTGTAAATTTTCCCTTGTTCTTAAATAAAAGAAGAACAAATACTTAACAAATACTCTTTGTTACAGAGAAAAAAATAAAGTATTCCAGCATCAAATAGCAGATTTCAACTATAAAAATCATAGTTACTTTTACACCAACATAATATAAAAAATGAAGGAGTCCTGTAGCTCATATAGTTAAGTGATATGCTTAAGGTCAACAGTATCAATCTATATCATGACCACAAACTACCTTAATTCATTTTTCCCACAATGGCATGTTAATGAAATAAAGCTGTTATTCTAAACTCCTCTTGGTGTTACAGTCATATTGCTTTGATGGAGAGGATGAGAAAATGCCATGAAGAGATAATCAAATAAGCAGTGGAATACTCAGTTATATTACACACAAGAATAAGGTAACAAAATTGACTTATAGAAAAGATAAATGGTTTGAAGGATAGCAATTTGCAAAGGGTGAATGGTACTGTTTATATAGTAAAAGAAGAATTAATGGGATGACAGTGAATGATGACAATTTTTTGATACTGTATGTATTAAAATTTCAACATTCCCCTGTTAAATTTGGTGGATTACTCACTGAATAATCCCCCTCCAAATCCCATTGCTTAAATCTGACATTCTAAGGTTTTAGGTTTATCTATTATTCATGCTGTTTGTTTGCACAATACTATTGATTATTCACTGTTTGGCCAAATAGTAAGATGGTATTTTTGTTCTTAATGGAAAATGATGGCAAATGCTTCAAACATTAAAATTAGATTGGGGGAGGATAGTAGAGAGCAAAATTTAATTGGAGAGCTTTAAGTATGGAAGTTTTTCAGTCATCAGAAATCCTGTGAACATAATACTTCTGGCTGCAGGATCATGGATACTTATTTTAAGGAAATCTTCGTTTACCTTGATTATAAAGTAACTTGATAATTGAAAAATTGATACTTTTGTAAATATGAACAGAGTTAAACTTTCTTCATAGGTTAAAGTCAATTCTACGCGTATCAAATTTCATTTTTACTTTGATATATACCAAACACACACACACACCATATACTCACTTTACACTCTCGGTCTTTCTAAGTCCAAGCTTAAAACATTTTCAGCAGATGAAACCTTGGGCTTTCTCTTTTGATTTTTATTTTGATAGTAGAATATGAGCCATTCAGTGAGAAAAAGGCACATATCTAAACTATGCTAGTATATGTTTGTGCTTCCTAAAATAGTTCATTGAATAGCAAAAAGAGGAGAAGAGAGTTCCTCCTGAAATGGAATATATATTTTGTATTTTCTATTAGTTGATTTGTTTGGCCCATGTCAAATGTTCACCACAAAAATCTTACGCCATGATACATTTCTAAACTATTAAGAATAGAGTATGAATGCTTTTACCAAAACAAATAAGTGAGCAAGGAGATGGTCATGTTAATCAATTAGATGGAAGTCTTCCACATTGTATATCAAATCAGCACATTGTACCCCATAAATGCATTAATGTACACAGTTATGACTTAATAGAGAATAAAAAAATATTTGTAACCCTGTAATATTCTGAAATTTAAGAAGTTAAAAATATTACATATTAAAAAATAAAAGGAGGTTGTGCCAGTGGCTCAGCCCTGTAATCCCAGCACTCTGGGAGGCTGAGGCAGGTGCATTGGTGAAGCTCACAAGTTTGAGACCAGCTTGAGGAAAAGCAAGATCCCTTCTCCACTAAAATATAAAGCGTTAGCCCAGGGTTATGGTGGGTGCCTGCAGTACCTGCTGCTGGGGAAGGTAAGGCAAGAGGATTGCTCAAGCTCAAGAGTTAGACATTGCTCTTTTCTCTTCCTTCCCCCGCATGTCTCGTGTCTCTCTCTCTCTCTCTCTCCCTCTCTTCTCTCCCTTCTCTCTTTCTCCTCTCTTCCCCCGTTTTTTTCTCTCTCTCCTCCTCCTCCTTAATGCTGCTCTGCAGCTTCCCCACTACTAAAGACCTTTCGTACAAAAAAAAAAAAAAAAGAGTTAGCGGTTGCTGTGATGTTGCTGCAGCACTCTACCCAAGGTGACAGAGTTGGACTCTGTCTAAAAAAAAAAAAAAAAGAAAAGAAAAGAAAAGAAAAGCATTTTATGATGAGATAAGTTATGGAAATTTCTGGGTTAAACAATTTTTATCTACTGCAAGATTTGGTGGAGCCTTTAGTAAATGAATATACCTTGTGATTTTTAAAAATAAGTGATAAAGGATGGCACCTGTGGCTCAGTGGGTAAGGTGCTGGCCCCATATACTTAGAGTGGCGGGTTCAAACCCAGCCCTGGCCAAACTGCAACAACAACAACAACAACAACAACAAAACAGCCAAGATTGTGGCAGGTGCCTGTCATCCCAGCTACTTGGGAGGCTGAGGCAAGAGAATCGCCTAAGCTCAAGAGTTGGACGTTGCTGTGATGCCACGGCACTCTACCCAGGGCAATAAAGTGAGACTCTGTCTCTACCAAAAAAAAAAAAAAAGTGATATAGTAGAGTTTCTTTTGATTATTTTCCCATGTACATTCTTTATGTATTATGTATACAAATGTACACGTGCATATGTATGCATATATTTATGTAATTTTGGTGAACAAAGTGTTCTCTTGAATATACTCTGAAACAAAAAGTAGGACAGTGAACTAATTGTGACCAATCCTAGCACATGCCCTAAAAAATTTACTGAAACATGTTAAGTAAATTCTTGTTTTGAGCTTGTATTTAACATGTATTTGTGTGTACAAGCTTCTTTTATTAGGAAAGGAAGTGAGAGATTTTTCTACAGAACCATTAATTTGGTCTATCACCTGCTAGCATCCTAACTAATATTACTAATGTAACTAAAATGCAAAATAATTTCAGAAATGCAGTTTTGCTGCATCCCCTTATGTTACAAAGGATGATTTGTGTCCCTTATTCATTCTGAGAGTTGATTTAATTGTATACTAAGAATGTGGCATCACTATGTGATGCCACACAATATGATCCATAAAAAATAATCTTATGCTTCATTACAAAGCAAGAATTACAATTCCTTTACTGTATATATGATTTGTCTATGCCTGTACACACACATACATATATAATGTTTATTACAAAAAATGCAGTTGGGATATTCTCTTCTTTATATATGTTATCATTGAGGTCTACATAAGATTTAAGACAATCTGTCTTGTCAGCATTGATCTTTAAATTAAAATTAAAAAAAACAGCAATTAAACTTTCTTGGCACTAGAGGTCATTAAATTCAGATTATAGACAGAGTGACTACATTTCTGCTAAACCCACAGAGAGGAAAAATAACCCATCTACGAGCCAACATTCAGTGATAAAGGATCAAAGTAAACTTTATATTTAAGAATATCCAAATTATAACACAAACTTGCAAAATTCAACTTTTCAACAGGATCAATAAAACTGTTCCCTTATTTGGTTGTGTATTTGCAACCAAAATGAAGTCGCCAGGCTTTAAACTTGGCCCTTTATGTGTTTTGCATTTCAAAGAACACATATAAGCAAAGAGTGAAATAAGCATATTATTTGTGAATGTTTTTAGTATGCCTGTGAATAAACATGTTACCTGGGTAGAAAGTAAGAGAAAGGAAGAGGCGAAAGAGGAAGGTGGGGGGAAGGGAGGGAGGGAGGCAGAGAGAAGACCAGTGAGGTGCAGGTACATGCTACTTCCAGTAATGCTATCAAAGTGACCATAGTGACACAGACTAACCACTTGTGCCCTGCAAAGAAGAGCTTTGCTTGCCAGTCACTGACCACTTAGTCTAATTCTGCATGTTCTGTTTCTTTGTGCAGAAGACTTCCTGGGAGTTTGGTTGGGAAAATCCACCCGTTTTCTGATGCTTTCTGTTGTTGCTACTTGTATTACACAGTTGCACTACCACTTGATTTTGGAGAACCACATCACTGGTTTACTCCCTTCAAATAGGGATCCTCTTTATTTGTGAATCTCACACTATCTGGGCCAGGGTTGCTAGCCCCAAGGACAGTGGAAACTATCTGCACTTAGGTTTTTGATCTTTAGAATTCATGGTCTTCCTCATAGTTCCCTGAAAGGCCTACTGGCCTTTTCAAATATCATCATGGTTTTGAAGTCAAGAAATACAGGTTCCTGGATACTTATGTTTTATATACGATGGGGAAGGGTACAGATCCCTTCAGGCTTCAAATTCTCTGAAAATTAAATGAGATAATCAGACTATGTGAGGTCTTCAATATTACAAGTCTAATATTCAGTGAATTTACATGAGTCCTGCCTGAGACAAATGGAATGACTGAGATCTGCTAAGGACTATTAAATATATAAGTATATATATGTTTTTGAGGCAGAGTCTCACTATGGCACCCTCGCTAGAGTGCTGTCGTGTCACTGCTCACAGCAACCTCAAACTCTCGGGCTTAAGTGATTTTCTTTTTTTTTTTTTTTTGTAGAGACAGAGTCTCACTTTATCGCCCTAGGTAGAGTGCCGTGGCGTCACACTGCTCACAGCAACCTCCAGCTCTTGGGCTTAAGCGATTCTCTTGCCTCAGCCTCCCTAGTAGCTGGGACTAC
>CAUYON010188604.1:0-20199 GCA_963573935.1 Arctocebus calabarensis | reverse complement strand
TCTTGGGCTTAAGCGATTCTCTTGCCTCAGCCTCCCGAGTAGCTGGGACTACAGGCGCCCGCCACAGCGCCCGGCTATTTTTTTGTTTTGCAGTTCAGCCGAGGCCGGGCTTGAACCCCCCACCTTCGGTATATGGGGCCGGCGCCCTACTCGTTGAGCCACAGGAGCCGCCCAGAAAATTGCAATTTTTGACTCAAATTTATGCAAGGAAGATATACATTTATAGATGTTTCCATATTGAGAGAAGGTATAATTTATTTTGTGATAGTACAGTAAATGAGATATTCAAACCAGTTTATATGCTTAATTTTTTAGTACTACACCCATATAAGAACTTTATTAATTTTCAAAATTGGTTTAAAATGTTATTTTAAAATTAGTCTTTATTCCTTCAAAAGCACTCACTTACGGTGTAAGAACTTTAGTTGATACATCCCTTTGACCTTTTTTTTTTTTTTTAATAATTTTATTGAATCATAATTATGTACATTGGTGCAATCACAGGGCACGATTCATATACATTCAGAAATATTTTGATCATACTGTTACAGATATCCTTCATGGCATTTCCTTGATCACAAGCAATAGAGGTTACATTAGTACAAGTGATACTACCCTTGATCCTGATGGGTACTGCATGATTTCTGGACCATACACAGGTAAACTAATTTGTATTTCTAGAGAAATGATATTGTCAAAAGAATTTCTATCATTTCTCTAGAAATACAAATTAGTTTACCTGTGTATGGTCCAGAAATCATGCAGTACCCATCAGGATCAAGGGTAGTATCACTTGTACTAATGTAACCTCTATTGCTTGTGTTCCTCATTTATCTCAGCAACTGTTTAAGCTGACATTATCCTTTGTTGCTGTAATATATTATTTTTTTTTTGCTTGCTGTTTTATTCTTCCAATATAGCAGGTATCAAGAATTGAGTTAAGCGGGTGCCTGTAGTCGCAGTTACTTGGGAAGCGGAGGCAAGAGACTCGCTTGAGCACAGGAATTGGAGGTTGCTGTGAGCTGTGATGCCACAGCACTCTATCCAGGGTGACAGCTTGAGGCTCTGTCTCAAAAAAAAAAAAAAAAAAGAATTGAGAGAAAAAGAACATTTAAAAGAAATGTGTGAGTCAAAACGCCAATCAAGACTCAAGTTCAGGATTGTTTCCCAAAGTGATATTGCCTTGTTGAGTAGATTCTTCTAAAAAAATATTGAGGTGTAAGAGGCAGGAGAAAATTAAGGCAGTTTTTGAGAATTGTTAATGATACCAGTGTCTTAAATTTTAAAAATGATATCAACTGAAGATGAAACAAAATCAGCTGAACTAATTAAGAGATTAAAACATAATAATAGTAGTAAATAGGTATAAATATCTTCGGAATAATAACAAATGCCAGGGGCAAATTACAGTTGAAGTGATTAGTACAACTGAATTTCTCTTTATGCTGAGTGAACAAATCTATTATGAGAAAAAAGATAAGAGTTAGTTTATAATTTCAGTGGGAAGAAAAGGCCAATCAAACCTTAATTGGATCCATTTAGTAGAAAAAAAAGATGAACAATGTACTAAAAAGGCAGTAGTAATTAAGAAGGCATTTTAAGGATTAATACAATATATTCTAATATTGTGTGTCTCAGGGTAACCAAATCAGACCTAATTTAGACTTTGAAGACTGCAATTAACAAAGATTTCCACTATTAAGCAAAATCTTTTGAAATTTTTTATTTCTGGAGAGGAAATGTGAAGTCTTGCTGAAGATCATTCAGGAAATAAATTGTCGAGTCCAGATGGTTATTCAATAGTGTTGCAAAAGGAGAAAAATGACACTGGAATTTATTTCCTTTTATCATTTATGCTTATAATCAGTTCTTGTTATAAGATCTCCCACTTATCACTGAGACCTGAGGGTTTATTATTCCAAAGACAGATGAAAAAAAAATTTGTTTTATCTTTGACAAAAAAAGCCATCATTTGAGTTTGGTGGAGGGCAGAGGAGCCTATGATTCTGTTCTTATATGTAACTTCAAAATGGGTAAGAGTATTTTTTCACTGTTGGTTGTTTCAGTAATTTATAAAGGTCATAAGTCTTTATTTAGAAATATTTCAAGTATTTTATTGCCAAGAGAATCTTTTACAAATTGGGACTTCAGGCCCCAGGAGGCTTGATAAAATGCACATTACTGTTTCCCGCCACACACATGGGACCTCTAAATAAAATATTTCTGGCCATCAATTCAAAAATCTACATTTTAAAAAGCAGCACACATGATTCAGAGATAGCCTTATGTTGATATCAAGTTCTGTCAGCATCTGCTAGGGTTCGTAAGCTATTCCAAACTGGCCAAGTGTCCAGCTTAGCTTCTGGGTGATTGGGACTTCACCGCCAGCACTTGGGATCACCTCCAGAAATCTATAGACTACTAATTGAGTTCATCTTAAGGGACAGAGCCAGCATTTGAAGAGTAGAGAATAATACATGTACTATTACATAAAATTAGAAAAATCATTCCTTACATTTTCATTGCTTTATAATTTATAAAATGCAGGCATTCATGGAAACCAGTGAGTGACAGAGAGATAGTTTCTCCATCTGGTCATCAAATTTATAGACCCTTTCAGTATTTATTAAGACACTGCTAATCACAATAAGAAAAGTAAAACATCTAATTGGTAAGGGAGCATGAGAGGGGTTAATTGGGAGTGTGAGGATCGCATAAGGCTTGGGGAAAGAATGGAATTTGAATAAGGTATGGAAATATTCGAAGTTTTGATAGAGGTAGAAATGTGGAGTGAGGCCATGCTACACAAAGACGTGTCAGTGTAAGAAAACTGCATGAGTCTTGCAGAAGGGGCAGTGGGGTTCACCACTATGAGTAATCAGCTGTCAGCAGAGCACTTGAAAGAAAAGGGAGTGCACAGGTAGGAAAGACATAAAGAAACCCAAATGTAAAGTAATCTTAAAGATCAACCTAGAAAATTCATCTCCCATTGTGTTCGCATTTTGTGAGTGGCCAGGAAACATTTAAAGGAAACATGATGATTAAAAATATCATTTTTAATTCTGGTAGAAAATATTTATCTATAGTTCCAATGGCCCAACCCCAGGTGCTTTTGTATCATATGAAACACTACATACAAGGAAAGGGCAATGAAGTATTAAAGGAAAGGAGTGGACAAATAATCTAATGTATGTCATAAAATTCAACTTCAAATTATTTTGGTAGACGATTGTGATATTAACTCAACCAACTTTTAAAGTTTATAGAATTCAGTGAAGTGGGAAGTGAAAACTGGATGGAAAGATGAAGGATCACTGCGTCAGTGTAGTTGGAAAAACAGTAGAAAGAACGGAGATTA
The DNA here is from genome assembly GCA_963573935.1 of Arctocebus calabarensis. Taxonomy (NCBI): domain Eukaryota; kingdom Metazoa; phylum Chordata; class Mammalia; order Primates; family Lorisidae; genus Arctocebus; species Arctocebus calabarensis. The sequence continues at coordinate 16,841 of CAUYON010188604.1, read as the reverse complement.
AATCAGCCCAGTTTGCCAACTCACACATATAAGGCAATGATTTGAAATACACATTAATTATTATAATTATTTCATTGTTGTGTTTAAGTTTTGCCATTATTTTTGTAGAATTCAGTCATGTGCAAATTTTAGATGTAAAGAAGGTAAAAGCCACACAAAATCCCACCAGAGAAAGATCACACATTAGAGGTTAAACATTCTCTTTATGAAGATAGGTGATGCAAAATACACAAGTGGGATTATAATTTATTTGCCATTTGTTTTTTATTCAAAAATGTTTCATCTTCATATGTGACTTCTTACTCATATGAATAAAAGTGTACCTACATTATCCTTTTGATTTACAGTATAATAGGTCATTTTAAATATGTACAGTACTTTATGTAACTAACCCTTTACCACTGGACACTTGATCATATATATTTTCTTCTTTGGTATAAATGTCTATATATAATTTTTGAGTTTATGGATAGTTATTGAAGAGCTCTATGCCAGAAAATATACAACTGACTGATATTAGTACTTTATTTTTTGCATGATCAGTACTTGTTTTCTTCATGCTCAATGACTGTAGTCTTTACATAATTTATCCCTGTCCTCTTTCTAGAATTCATATACCTTTTTTGGTAATTCTAGCAAGTAAAAAAAAAAATGAACATTTAAAATATTATATGTAACTTCAGTCAAAGTACCAATCAAATTTCTGGTAATATCTTCCCTGGAATTTTGCTGGACAATGTTTTTGATTTACTCAGTACTGTTAAAGAAGTGTTTTATTTAAATATCAGTGCATTCTGAAGACTTTGTTTATATTAATATTGCTAATGTGATCTAAGAATAAAGGACAGAAATAAATTTAAATGAAACAATTCTGGGTGTGTTATGTCTGGAAGGTGGGGATATGGCTGAAAGATAGTAAGCCTGGGTGTTCCATAGTCCAAGGTCTGAATCCCAGTTCCACCTAGTATCTAAGGGACTTGAGTTAAAATACTTTACTTTACAGAATATCAGTTTCCTCAGCTAAATAAATGAGATCTTACAGATCTTGTGAGATGGCAGAAGAGCAGAAAATCAAAACATGTTAATCCAATAAAAGTTAGTTTTCTTTCTTCCATGGTCTGTGAAAATGAACATTTATAATTTTGATATCAAATCAAAATACCTATTTTTTTTCCTCTAAAAAAGTTCTACTTTGATGGAATCTTTTTTGTAACTATTTTAAAGTTTACACAACTCAACAGATTGACTAGAAATATGAATATTACACACTTATGCCTCATTTCTATGACCATCAATTATGTGTGGTTTTTAAATAAACGATTCTAAGGTTTTATACATTACCAGAAAGTTGGCTATTCAACTTTTTGAGTCAAAACACTATTTTCTATAGCAGGTACTTTCTGAATAATTATTTTCCCCCCTCTTTTCTCTTCTTTGTTTTCTCTCTCTCCCTGGCTGTGTTTGTCCCACCCTCCACACAGACGTACACACAAACAATGCCCTTTGTAGTGTATTGTTAGCTTAGCGTAAACGAGTATGCGTACTAAAAGATAAGCAACACTGTTTTAGTACTTGGTCATGTGTCAAAACATAAATATGATAGCCAATAATCACATACAAAATGTTTTAATTGGAAATAAATTTAATTCTAAAGGCAATTTGGGGTCCTAAGGACTGAGGAGGAAAACTTATTTGTCATTACACAAGTCTGAAATGCTGTAGTTTCAGGAAACTAGGTGTTACTAGTTCAGCAAAGCTTTCTGGGATAGAAGGCTTCTCATTAACGTACAACAAAGGTAGAAAGCCCTCGTTCACTGAGTTTTAGACAGTTTATGACGTGGAGTGCAAGGCTCCTTCAAACGGAGAGTCTGCTGGACTAATAATACATTAACAGTAATCCCGTGATCTGTCCAAGCATTAAGGATGCGATTCATTCTTCTGATCATTTCTTTTTCTAGTAAAATGAATTGTCTAGCTTTTGATGGAACTGTCTAACAAAAGAGCTTTGTGGATGAAATTGGCAGACCTTACAGGGTTCCATTTAGTTTGAATGCTCAAATTAGAAACCTTCATATGAGGATTAAAATGGAAAAAGAGCTCATCTAATTGCATGTCCGAGTAGATATGTCAAATCTGGTTTCTTATGAGCGTTGAATTCTAGCACAGTTAATAAATGTACTTAACATATAAGAAGTGATTCTTAACAAAGGCTGAAGCAGTATTAGAAATAGATCCTTCTCACTGTATCCTTTAGAATAATTCTTTAACATTTTGGAGCAAGATTTATGCTTTTAAAATAATTATTAAGCTCATAGATGATTATCACTATAGTAATTGCTGAACATATTAATGGTTAGAAACACACCTTTTTAAAAGAGTCGTAATGTTAAAAACCGCTGTGCAACAGACTTTTTACAAATAATTCATAGCTTTTATTCTCACTAGACATATAACTAGCTTTGTATAGCACACACATATAAATGTTTTTATACATAGATATTGATATAGTCTACTTAAAACATAAATGGTTAATATAATCTGAAGTAATTTATAACTCTCCCTTTCACTGAAATAGATTATATAGTATCTGTACAGGATGTATTTCTGTGTGAAAGTATTTAAAATTCTAGCATGATAAAAATCATTCAAATATGTAGCTTCCATACTAGTATAGTAGTAACGAAAATATCTTTTCACATAAAATGTCCATTTGACATCTGAAGTATTAACTTAATCAGCTGCTATAACTGTTAATCAAAACTAGAAGAAAATGCTAAGTATATATGTAACATGTATGCTTCTCACTTAATATTACAGCTGTATGAAACATTATGTGTCTTTCACCAATTAAGAAAGATAAACGCACATGTCCTACAGACACATGAAGAAATGCTCACCATCCTTAATGATCAGAGAAATGCAAATCAAAACTACTTTGAGATACCATCTAACCCCAGTAAGATTAGCCCGCATAACAGAATCCCAAAACCAGAGATGTTGGCGTGGATGTGGAGAAAGGGGAACACTTATTTTTCCATTTTTGTGATACTTTGCGTAGAAGGCTATTCTCCAAAGCTGTCCATAGTAGGTTGTTAAAAAATGTACAAAATCTCCATCTTTCTTATGGCTGAACAGTATACATGTGCCACAGTTTATTAATCCACATGTTGAAGGGCATTTGGGTTTTTTACGTAGCCTTGTGGCTGTGAATTGTGCAGCTAAAAATACTTGAGTGCAAATTTTCTTTTAGTATAATGTCTTTTTTTCTTTTCGACAGATATCTAGTCATGGAATTGCAAGAACAAATGGTCAGGCTATTATTTATTCTTTGAGAACTTTACATATTTCTTTACAGAGAGGCTGAACTAGACCGTAGTTCCGTCAACAGTGGAAGAGTGTTCCCTTTTCTCTACATCTATGCCAGCATTTATTTTGGGAGCTTACAATGTAGGCCATTCTCACTGGGCTTAGGTGATATTTCAAAGTAGTATTGACTTCGCATTTCTCTGATGATTAGGTAAAATGAGCATGGGTTTGTTGGCCATTCCTCTGTTCTCATAAAAAAAAAATTCTATTCATGTCCTTTGACATAGTTATTAATGGGTCTGTTAGCTCTTTTCTTGTTAATTTTCTTAAGTTCCTTATATATTCTGGTTATTAGCCTATCATAGCATGCAAATATCTTCTCCTATTCTGAAGGTTGTTATCTTTGTTTTGTTGATTATGTCCTCAGCTAAGCAGAAACCTTTTATCTTGATGAGGTTCCATTTATGTATTTTAGTCATTGCTGCAATTGTCAGTGGGGAGAATTCTTTCCCTAGGCCAATAAGATTAAGAATTTTTCCTATAATCTCTTGTAATGTTTTTATAGCTTTGTATTTTAGATTCAAGTCTTTTCTTCATCATAAGTTAGTTTTTACAAGTGGCTAGAGGTGTAGATCCAACTTCAGTTTTTTCCAAGTGGCTAACCAGCTCTCCCAGCACTACTGAATAAAGATTATTTTTCCCAGTGTGTGCTTTTGTTTGCTTTATCAAAGATCAGATGGCCATGAACGGTTGAATTCACTCTCCAGACTTCTCTATTCTGTTCCACAGATCTATGACTATCTACACACCAGTACCATGCTGTTTTGATCTCTATAGAACTGCCTCAAATTTCTCTTTCCAATCAAGTATAATTGAATTTGCGAAACATAGTGATGAAAATAAAAATCTTTTTGGAAGTGGCAACTCATTGATTTAAGTTTTCTAAAAGGTAAATTACTGATGATGAGGGATGTAGTGGATGCATGAAATAAATCAGATGATCCACTGATCCTCAGGAAAAATAAGATGAAGTCAGGCTCAGGACACTCCACATGCTTGACACTGCAATTCTGTGGTTGGCAAAACTGCCCCAAAAGAAACTTTCAATGTTATGATATTAAAAGCTTGTTGTTAAGAAGAAATTGATGTATTTATTAACTTTGAGATTAATTGGACATGTGGTGACCCTTTTAATGTTACAGCAATTTCATTAAAGCATCTCTGTTCTTACAGTTCTGAATTAGAAATCACTGACTGGCCACTGGAGCTAGTACAGTTAGAGGAAGGACCCCACACAGGAAAGACTTGGTGTGCATTTTGTCTACTGCAACATAAAACAGCGATAAATTTCACGTGGAAAGTGGAAAGATATTGCTAGAAAATAGGAAGTGGCTTAAAGTTAATTTTAAAGTACCTATTATTACTGCTTCTTACAATAGGCTGTATAAAATGGCATTGATGTGCTTTACTACCTTCACTTGCACGCCATTTTTTATTTTTGCCTGTTTCCTAATCATTTATTAATTTGGAGAAAATAGCATAATAATAAAGTATATTTGTATCATAGTTATAGTTTCTTTTCCATCCCTCTCCAACCTGAATCAAGTTTAAAATATTTCCATTCTGATTTCATTCATGATGAGATTTTTCAAAAACATCACCATTACTATTGGGAAAGAACTACCATGCCACATTCTCTAGTAGGGTGGTTGGCATGAAATGTGATATTTTTAATTTTCTTTAAAAAAGGTTAGTTAATATATAACTCATATACATCAACTTTACTGATTTAAGGGTACAGTTCAATTAATTGTAGCATATTTATAGAATGGTACATCTATCATCACAATCTTATTTTAGAACATTTCACCTCATGAATGGGATTTCATGCCTATTTACAATCATTCCCTATTCCCAAACTCAACTACGAATAGCATCTTATCTACTTTCAGTCTCAATATACTTTTTTCTGTATTTGCTGGGATTTTTTGATATCTTTTTAAAAATTTTTATTAAATCATAGCTGTGTACATTAGTGCAATTATGGGGTACAATGTGCTAGTTTCATATACAATCTGAAATATTTTCATCCAACTGTTCCACATAACCTTCATGGGATTTTCTTGGTTATTGTGTGAAAATATTTGTATTCTACATTTAGTTAGTTTTACCTGTACCCTTCTAAGATGCACCATAAGTGTGATCCCACCATTGACCCTCTCTCCACCTATCCTCCCCTCTCCCCTCCCCTACCCTTTTCCCCATATTCTTGTGCTATAATTGGGTTTTAGCCTTCATATGAAAGCTATAAATTAGTTTCATAGTAGGGCTGAGTACATTGGATAATTTTTCTTCCATTCTTGAGATACTTATATAAGTGAAATCCTCATATGTACTCTTTATAAGGCACCATTGGAGAAGCAGTGAGGGAAATTTTAGAACTCTTTGTTACCTTCTCTTTCCTGCAAACAATATATAGAATATTATTCCTTATGAGAGGAACAGAATAGTATCCTTCTAGAGAGGAAAAGTATTCTATATCAAAGTAAGTGGAATAATTTCTGTGCTTTTTGCTCTTTGGCAGATGCACTTTGATAGGTCACCATACATGACCTTGGATAGGTTGCCTAACATTTCTGTTTTTAGTTTTCTGTGTGAAATAAATTGAGATACACAGTACTTGTCTTAGAGGATTTTATGGGAATTAATTGTCTTGACATGTATAACATTCTCAATGTTTGGCCTGGCAAATAGTAACTTTTTTTTTAATAGTATAGCTAGTTTGATTATTAGAATTCTACCCTTGAAGAAACAGAATGGTTTGGGGAAGGTTTGAGTCTTGACCAACTGATACTATCATCTCTGAAGTGATCGGTGAACTAACAATGACTCCCTGGGACAGGAAAACAAGAGTAGATTTGCTCCTGCAGGCGTAAGTTTGCCACATTTGTGAATGGCAGCTTCCTAAATCAGGAAGGGAACCGTATTTTTCTTTTATCAGGAGTATGAAGAAGGCATCATTTTTCCTATGGATTGGTTGACTTCTGTTTTTATTTTTGCTGTGAATCAGAAGTGTGATTCCCTTCCTGGGAAATTCCATCCCCATAACAGAGGACAATAATCAAGTGGTTGTGGGAAAATTGCACAATTTTCTCCATTCTAACAACAAAAAGGATGTACGTCCTTTTAAAAAAAGTCCTGTACTGAGGCCAATTTCTATAGCACACTTCAAAATAATCTCTATTCATCAACCACTCTGTCACTCCCAATAGGTTTTCTTTTTCAAAGCTAAGTAGAATGGCTTATTTACTCCAGACTTGTCTGTGAAATCTAAGCTTGCTGAGCAATCCATGTGTCTCAAAACCTTTGCAAGTGGGAAAACCTTCAGGGGTAGTAGGTGTTATAATTTTTAAGTGGTTACAAAATAGATGTACCATTGAAATATGGCATTCTCTTTGTTTGCTTTTTCCTGGAACGACTCTGACAATCTGGTGTGTAATGTTGGTAAAATTTTCAAGTATCTTTTCCACTACTGAAATGGGTAATAAAAAAATGCAACATTGCTAATGAACAAGTGCCATTTACTACAAAAGTATATTTTCTGGAAGATCCAAAGTATTAGTGTGTTCTGTGGTACACAAAATGAAATGGGGGAACTGTTTGCCTACTGAATGGGTAGCTAGTTCAGTTAAGTTAAGTTCAGTAACTGAACTAGCTACCCATTCAGGTGCTTCTAATAAGAAAATTTTGTATTTTAAAACAAAACAAACTCCCCCCCAAACTAGATATAATAGAACATGTATTTAAAGTCAATTTTTATATAGATTTGATTTCAATTAAAATCTTATAACTTTAATAAGGCTCAAAACTTTGAATTACACTGTGACTTCATCATTGCAAGGTAAATTTAACTGCTCTTATTCAGTTTCTCTCATTTAATGCTTCCAATAATGTATCTGTTATTAGAAGTGGTAGTGGTACAATGGTAAAATGTTTCATGTATTTCATACATCCTTTCAGAAGTAGTTCCAAATGAACCCCACCATAAGTTCTGCATATGTGATTACTCTGTGCATTTACAACAAAAGTACTTACAATTTGTTCTTGCAAAATAGGCCAGCCTGTCTGTTTAGATTTCTTTTATTTTAACAAATGCTTTAAAACATCTCAATATTGAAGTAATTTCTTCCAGATTCTATGGCTTGGACAATGGTTAGTTCTTTAATATTTTATGTTTTTAATACTTTTAAATTTCTAGTCAAGAGTTTGTAATTTCTAATTTATTCAAACTAAGAAGCCAGTTGACCAAGAAAGTTTTAAGAAAAGAGTCAGTGTGAAGCGGTTTCTCTGGTAGTTAGTAAAATATTGTGTGCAGATGATCAAAGAAAAAGGCCAGAAGGGTCAGAATTGGGCCTACCAATGTGTAGCATTTATGTAATTGATAAAAATGGCATTTTCAATTAGTGGGCAAAGGATAGGGAATTCAATGAACAATGCTGGGTCAAATGATTCATGATTTGGGGGGAAAGTTAAATATTTACTGCACAGTGTATAAAATAGTTTCCACATGTATTAACATTTTAAATGTAAAAATTAAACCATAAACTGTAAAAAAAGATGAGGATTTCTCTAATTTTTCTGTAACAATGTCATCTAAGCATGAAAAGCAAAGTTCTGCAAACTATTACAAAAGGAATAGAGATATTTAAATGTAAAATATTAATATGTACACATGGCAAAACTATCCCAACCAAAATTAAGTACAAACGGTAGAATGAGAAAGAGGTATAACACACACTAATGAGTAGTAACATTTTTTGAAATTTAATTTTTGAAATTAATTTTTTGAAATTAATTTTTTTTTGAAATTAATTTTTCAAATTAATGAGAATGGTAAAACTTAGTTATGGGCAAATATCGGCAATTTACTCACCAAACAATAAAAGATCAATCAACATAAAAAAGCTCTAATTACTTAGTATTTAAAAAATTAACTTAAAATAATGTTGAAATGGTACTTTTATCAATTTGAAAACTTTTTGGTTATTTTTAAAATGGTGGTATCCTCCTGTGGGTGGTATGAGTTACGTATGGCTAGAGATTGTAAATTGGCACTACATTCTAGAGGGCAATTTAAAAAGTTCTAAAATTATTCAAAATATTACATAAGTAAGCATTATTCTAAATTTTTAGTGATAAGGATGTTCATGGAATTAAATGTTCATTCTTTAACAAAGAAAGAAAATTGAAACCCCGTTAAAAATATGAGTTTTACAGTGTAAAGTGTGGAATATAGAGCGTACATACATGTATTAATTAACAAAAATTGCTTTACCAACAACCTGTAAATTATCAATAGAAATTACCCAATAAAAATGTGAAAATATACTCTCCAAAATAGTTGTAGTTTCTCTGTAATGAGAATATGGGTGATTTTATTGTCTTCTCTTAGTTTTATTAATTTCTAATTTTTTAAACAATGGAAGTCTATTTAAAAACAAAGTAAACACTGATATGTTTTAGGGTGGTAGTTTATCATGGTTAAGCCTTCTACAACCATATTTTCTGGATTCCAATCCTGTCTCTGCTACTTAGTAACTGTAGGTGACGTCAGGCAAACTGCCTAAGATCTCATTTTGAATTTCCTCTTCGTAAAATCAGTGACATAAACCTACCTACTTTACAAAGTTAATTTGAAAACTGACTGATGTCACGCAAAGCTCATAGTACTATGCCCATCATTGATTAATTTTACTATAAATAGTACCCCTCATTCTATAAGTAAAAGTTGTATCATAGTTATCAACTTCAAACATTGTCCAAAAGGTAATGAAACTTACTCTCTAGTCTGGTAGTATTTTTATATCCATTGTAAGAGCATTTTCAGGTGATCAGATACACTTGTACTTTTGTGCCTTTTACAAAGGCACCAGGTGAGGGGGCGAGGAGGGGTTAACATCAGCCATCGGGCTGTCTGCAGCTACGTGTTCCTTCCTATTGAAGAGCATCCAATAGCCAGCAGAAGCACTGTGATTTTCACCTCACGTAAAATCCACTGTCCACCTACAATGATAATGGCTAATAATCTTCAGATGTTCAGTTTTATGTCTTATGACATTAATTTTATCTTCCTTCTCACAAAGGAAAAAAACTACTTTCTTCTCGCTGTCAATAAATACATCAGACCTCTCAAAACTTCCCCAGTTAGTGAAATTCAATCAGGTCACGTACTTCAGTAATGTTACTGTAACCTTAAAAAAGAGTTTTAACTTTGCCATGATTTCAATGGCCTAAATCATCTTCTTCAAAATGTTTCAGAGGAAATGCTGAATTTTGCACGGTAGCCATTTCAAATAGCAGAATAATACGTCTATCTGTGCTCTGTTCTCCTTCATATTCTGTGCTATTGAAATCTACCTGCTGTTTAAATTCCATAGTCTGGCACTCTGATATTAACCTTGAGCCCAAAACTCCACAGGATTTACCAAACATACAGACAATGTCCTATTAACTTGCTCTTTGCCTTCCATTCTCTGTATCTCTCAGATATGAGCTTGTAATTTTCTGCGGTGGGGCACTTGTGTGTAATAGCTTGTGCCATCTAATTGAATGAGGGGTTTAAAGAACATTAAGCACTTAGAGGGAAATTGTGCTGGAATATAATGCCCTTTCTGGGCTGTCAGCTAGCCTCTGGGTCCTAATCAATAGGCTGATCAACAGCTGTAGGAGAGAGACAAGAATGTCAGAAAAACTGTGTACTCTAATAAGTAGAGAAACAGAGAGAAACCAGATCCTTTTTAAAGGGGAATAAAATTGAAAATTAAAGAGCTGATATAAAAGTAATCAAATGAATGCCCAAATCAAGGCTCTACAGACATTTATAAAATGCCTACTGTGTGCATAGCACTGTGCTATGCATCAAGAACAATGAAAAAGGAACAATATCCTTTTAATATTGGCAAATCATGGGAGTAAACTATTTTAGAATAGGACTATCAATGCCTGAGATTTTGATTTTATTATTTTTAATCGTAACAATAGTATAAAATGATATGCCCTTTAGTGCCATTAAATGCATTTTGCTATTCTCTTCTGATGATGGATTGAGTTAAACCAGAACATTATGAATTAAAATAAAAATAGAAGGGGAAGCTGTTACCAAGGACAGGCCACGAAGGAGGGTGGTTGTAAAGAATGAGTGTTTTTTCTCCTAACTCCATGTTGTCTTCTTAAAAAAAATCTACACCAATCTCCAGGCTGCAAAGTAATTAATGATATTGTGACCAGTTTATTTATAATCTCACAACACATGAAATCTCTAATTCTAAAGCCTGGTTAGTATCCTAAACCTATGTGTTTATTGTTTTACTGGGAATAACACAGAGAAAAATAATGATGAAATAATAATAAAATACCAACAAAGAAAAAGAAATTTTAGTTTCTTCCATAAGTAGTGAGGAAAATAAAAATACTTTTCTTTTTTTTTAATAACAGTCAAGGCTACAGCACGTGTCAGTGGCAGATCAAATATTTAAAGCACATTTTAATAAGTGAGACTCAAAAAGGGATTTATAAAGCTCAGGGGATTTGGAGAGGCGTGTTCCGTTCAGGGAATTCTGCAGCTCGGGGGTATAACAGGTGAATGCTCTGTTGCTCGTGGATGAGAGACCTGACAAGGTGGTTGATGAATTTCTGATTTATTATTAGAAAGTAAGCACTGAGGGCACGTATAAATGGAGGCCAACTCTGATAGGAATGAACGGGAGGTTCCACAGAGGTAATGAAAAACTGGGAGCCAAATTTTAAAGTCAATGCACTGACGGACAGGGATGGAGTGTAAATCTGCCATAACTGAAGTAATGTGATTGAATTTATTGCTATGAGTAAATGCATGGGTTGTGGCGGGTGGAACAACGGTGTGCTATGTGAGGGTTCGGCTTTGGAGAGTTTCCGCATTAGCATAATCTAGAAGTCATAACAGTGTGCATTGTAACAGTAAAAGCAACATAAGTCCTTTAAAAAATAATAGTGGATTAACTGCTTTAAATGCTTGGAATAGCTCAGTGAGAGAGTATCCCTGTGATAAAAGCTTTTAGACAGTTAACTGTGAATGATGTGGGAAAACAAAGAGAAATGTGAAAATAAAAGCTTTATAAAGCAATAGCAGTACCTTCATAAATGCCATGTAAAGTGAAGATGGCAAACGTGGCAAGTACCTGGACACACATATTAACTAGTTACAGCACGGTTAAGGGCAGCACATGGTATTAGCAATCTATGATGCTGGAGAAATAATGTTTTCTTGTAGTGAAGGAATTGTTAACAGAATTTCTTTCGTTGGTAGGTCCTTGGTCTCAGGGATTTGAAGAATGAATCCATCAACCACAGATCAGTGGTTAGATATGATTTATTAGCCAGAAATGAATACTGAAAAAGTACCAGAGCTTCTGGTGGAGGGAAAGATCCAAATGGAAAATCTCCTCCTGGGTCCTTTGTCTAGGGGTATAGATAGTCTAACAAATGAATGGATACAATCCCCTCTCCTGGGGGCAGGCTAAATGAGCTGGTCCCTTCATGAAACTGCCAGGGCCTAGAAAACTTACATGAAATTGCCCACGCCTAGGAAATCGGTGGCCCCTGTTCATCCCTGAATCACCCCTGAGCCTGTGAAATGCTCGCAGGGGAATAGCACAGCCAGAGGAGGGCTCTCTAGGTCCAAGGGTGGTTCTGGGGTTGGCACGGGCAGCAGTGTGGGCTGTGCTGTGGTCTCCCTCAACTAACTAGGGACCCTCAGGCTTTCTCCACCTAAGGCCCTCTCTGCTGCATTTGGCTCTCCAGCCTTCTCCTCCTCGCATACCGAGCACCAACAACCCCCGAGGCTGCAATGCTGAAGTCCAGGCAGATCCTCCCAGGGGGGCTGGTGTGGCCAGAGCCTGGGCGCCACCTGCCCTGTATCAGAATGATCTCAGTTCTGAATAAGGCCTGACCTTACAAATAGAAAACCGGGGAATGCTGCACTGGGATAATATATATACACACTAAAATCCTTCCATCTAATCTTCTATCTGCCCTAATACCTTCTTAGAACTAAAGAATTTACTGCCAATAGCTTTTTAAAATAAGACCCCTTCACGGCATCAGCATTCCCAGTTAGAATCTAAAGTCTTGACAGAACCACACTCGACCTTTTCCTTTCCTTCATTCCTTCTTCATTTCCTCTTTAGTAATATTCTTGGACTTTTTGGTTTTGTTAGGGAGGTTAGAATTTGTTGAGGTCAGGAATTTGCCTTCGTTTTGTTGTCCTCAGCGTCTAACACAATGTATTACCCACAAAAATGTTGTGTGTGTGTATATACACCCACACGTATCTGGAGTTCTTTGGTTGAATAAATTGATATTAGTGATTTAGGAATACATTTCAAAAAGGTTGAAATTGCCTCTCAGACGTATTTTTTCATTGCTATCACCCAACCCTATAGTAAATGGACATAGTTGTGGAATATATCTGGGAATACAAAAGAGGAAATGAGAAAAGAGATTTATCGATTTGGTAATTTATTTCATGATTTTCATTTATTCAACAAATATTATTGAGCACTCTAAAGTGTTTGAACAACATCAATGAGATAAACTAACAAAATTTCTTGTTTGTATTTAGCTTATATTCTGTTGAGAAGAGGTAGATAATAAAAAACACAAAATTATGTATACTATGCAGCATGTTATAAGGTGAGTACCAGAGAGGGATGGTCAGGACTAGGAACGCGGCGGGGATATCAGGAAAAAATAAAATCTAAAGTAAGTTGTTAAAGGTAGGTGAATACTGAGCAAAGCTTTGAAGGAAGTGGAGAAATTAGTCATGTGGATTTCTTGGGAAACAACTGATACTAGGCACCCACGGTGACAATGTACAAGGAGGCTTGTACCAGAGAATAAAGAATGAAGGGGAGAGTCGTTGGGGGTAGATGTCTATGGCTTTGTAAGGCCTTGTGGACCACACTACAATCCCATTGTAAGAGCTATTATTGCAAATGGTACACCTAGAGTGGATTTTAAGCAAAGGAAGGACATGATATAGATTAATATATTTAACGAATAACTAGTTGATATCTTGATACTATCGTGTAGGGTTCATAGATGGAATAAATACTTATTGAAGTCATGATGCTGTCTTCTCACTGCAATTTGCTGTAGATCTAGAAAAAAGATAAAAGCATGAGAATGAATGCAATATGCTAAGACACATAAAACTAACAGCTCTTATGTTTTAAAATTGACTTGTTGAGTAAGCTTTCTTAAACGAAATTGTATATGTAAAACATACTGAGTAAGGCAGGGCATGGAGGCTCACGCCTGGAATCCTAGTACTCCTGGAGGCCGAAGCAGGTAGACCATCCTGAGCAAGAGGGAGACCAGTCTCTAAAAATAGCCAGCTGTTGTGGTGGGCACATAGTCCCGGCTACTCAGGAGGCAGAGGCAAGAGGATCACTTGAGTCCAGGAGTCTGACATTGCTGTGAGCTATGATGCCATAGAATTCTACCCAGGTGACAAAGTGTGAGTCTGTCTCAGAAAAAGAAATACTGAGTAAAATGATAAAATATGCAGAGGTACAGTACTAAATAATTATAAAAGCCTTTCATCATTAGACTTTACTAAGTGATTCCAACTCATGGAGATTTTAACACTAAAAGGGGCCTTGGAGATCATCCAATAAATTGATTCCTGAGGTAGGGCAGACATCTGAGTGAGGGAGTGAGGGAGTTTATTGGCATAAACGCAGGGCTTACACCTTGCTATAGAGGGAGCTCTTTGTAGTAGAGCATCTATTTATAGCAGTGTTGATATCTGTTAAAACAATACTTATAATGTAAAAAACAGTTTTCCTCTAGGCACAACTATTGACTCAGTTCTTTCACGAAAAAAGAAAAAATGCATTTTTGAACAGTTCTTCAGAGACATTACCTGATGTCGCCTAAGAGCAGATAGATAAACATTGAAATTTATTGTCACTGATGAAAACATTTTTAAAAATTAAATGGGAAAGAATATCTGTTTGGATTGTGAAAAAACGATCTCAAGTTTTTTTCTTTGAAATGCCAAAAGCCAATGAGCAGCGCTAAAGGAGAGAAATGATCTGGATGATCACAGTCATTTTTCTTCAGCTTCAAAATGCCAAATACCAGAAAATACAGCTTCTGGGAACAAGTAATTTATTTTTTAATAAGAAGATGTTAAGATTACTGTATATACTGACAATGGGATAGATGACACTGAAACAATGAAAGAGTGGTAAACAATTAAAAATTATAAAAATATTACTTGTATCTGTTTAAAAAATGGTTAATTTGACACAAGAGAGAACTAAAAATAGCAACAGAAAGACCAGTTAAAAAGAATAAACACAAAAGAACAAATAAATAAACAGAAAACAGCTTCTAAATGGGTGAAAGTTTATCTCTTCCCTAAACACAATCTAGCTGTTCTAATCTGGAGCTAAACTCTCTCTTTAAGAGCTTGTTTCTGAGACCCTGGATTCACCTACCTATTTGTAGAGTGAGGTTCACACTTTTCTTTTGGTAGGAGGCAATGTTTTAGTCTTTATTTATTTTATTTTTATTTTTTATTAAATCATAGTAGTGTACATTAGTGCAATCATGGGGTACAGTGTGCGGACTTCATATACAATCTGAAATATTTTCATTCAACTGTTAGACATAATCTTCATGGGATTGTCTTGTTTATTATGTGAAAACATTTGTGTTCTGCATTTAGTATGCTTCACCTGTCCCTTCTAAGATGCACCATAGGTGTGATACCACCATTTACCCTCTCTCCACCCACCCTCCCCCCTCCTTCCTTCTTTTCCATCTTCTTGTGCTATAATTGGGTTATAGCCTTCATATGAAAGCTATAAATTAGCTTCATAACATGCTGTTTTAGTCTTTAGGGTCTGCCATCTATGACTCAACCATATAACTCTGCCATGATGGCATGAAAGTGGCCATACACAATACATAAAAGAACAGGTGCGTCTGTGTTCCAGTGACACTGAATTTATATAAGAGGCACTGGACCACTGGATTTCAGGGCACAACTTGGGGGCCTCTTCTCCATGTTCCTGCTGGAGTCAACATTTTTGATCTTGAGTTACTGCATTCTGTCATCTGTATTACAGCACAAAACAAAAAGAAAAAGAAGGCAGTCCCGTCTTAGGTACAACTTGCACCAGTGGAGGCTATTGCATACAGAAAGTAGTCTGCTGTTACAAGTTCAAAGTGACACTATTTTATTTCCCCTCCCAAAGTGTTAGTCCAATTTAGTAATGTTGCCTTACTTAGTTGGAAAGGTTATTGAGAAATGTGCTAAACTTAAAAGTGTGAAGAGATAAAGAACACTGTGGGGCAAAGTCAACACAAATGCTTCCATAACTTCATGCTAAAAATCTTGCCATTGATTACTCATCCAACGAATAATTAAAAGGCTGATAATCACAACTGATTAGGTTGCATATTAGTATTTTAGCAATTCTTCTATACCTCAGTTGTGTTGTGAAAACATTCAAATATGCAAAAAGTTGAAGGAATTGTACAGTAAAAATTCAAGTACTCATCACTTGCATTAGATTCTAAGATGTATAGATAGTTACGTAGTTTTGTCATGTATCTATGCATCCACGTATCTTTCTATCCAACAATAAATCTATCATTTTTAAGACTTCAAAGTAAATTTCAGACATCAGTACACCTTACTCCTGAGCATCTTCATGAATGGCATTACTTCAAATCTTTTTTTTAGATTTAATAATATCACATATTATAAGTGAGAAAAATATTTGTATTTATTTTATTTTTTATTTTATGTTATTTTATTTTATTGTCTTTATTATTAAATCATAGCTGTGTACATTAGTGCAATCAAGGGATACAATGTGCTGATTTCATATACAATCTTAACTATTTTCATCAAACTGATTAACATAGCCTTCTTGACATTATCTCAGTTATTATATGAAGACATTTGTATTCTGCATTTAGTAAGGTTCGTCTGTACTCTTCTAAAATACACCATAGGTGTGGCCCCACCAATTACCGTCCCTCTGCCCCAACCTCCCCTCTGCCCTGCCTATCCTTGCCCCTTTCCCTATATTCTTGTGTTATAGTTGGGTTATACCCTTCCTATGACAGCTATAAATTAGCTTCATAGTAGAGCTGAGTACATTGGATACTTTTTCTTCCATTCTTGAAATACTTTGCTAAGAAGAATATGTTCCAGCTCCATCTATGTAAACATGAAAGAAGTAAAGTCTCCATCTTTCTTTAAGGCTGCGTAATATTCCATGGCATACATGTACCACAATTTATTAATCCATTCGTGGATCAATGAGCACTTAGGTTTCTTCCATGACTTAGCAATTATGAATTGGGCTGCAATGAACATTCTGGTACAGATGTCTTTGTTATAATGTGATTTTTGGTCTTCTGGGTATATACCTAGTAAAGGAATTATAGGATCAAAAGGCAGGTCAATTTTTAGA
>CAUYON010188603.1:0-21216 GCA_963573935.1 Arctocebus calabarensis | reverse complement strand
AACTGAAAAAAAAAGAAAAAAATAGCCAGGCGTTGTGGTGGGTGCCTGTAGTCCCAGCTTTACTCGGGAGGCTGAGGCAAGAGAATCACCTAAGCCCAGGAGTTGGAGGTTGCTGTGAGCTGTGTGACACCACGGCACTCTACCGAGGGCGATAAAGTGAGACTCTGTTTCTACAAAAAAATATATATATATCATGGTGGCCCATGCTAATCCTAGCACTCTGGGAGGTCGAGGTTGATTGTCTGAGCTCAAGAGTTTAAGACCAGGCTCGGCGCCTGTGGCTCAACAGGCTAAGGCGCCAGACACATACACTTGAGCTGGTGGATTGGAATCCAGTCCGGGCCTGCCAAACAACAGTGACGGCTGCAACCAAAAAATGGCCGGGCGTTGTGGCAGGCACCTATAGTCCCAGCTACTTGGGAGGCGGAGGCAAGAGACTCGCTTGAGCCTAGGAGTTGGAGGTTGCCATGAGCTGTGATGCCACAGCACTCTACCCAGGGTGACAGCTTGAGTCTCCATCTCAATAAATAAACAAATAAATAAATAAAGAGTTCAAGACCAGCCTGAGCAAGAATCAAGACCTCATCTCTACTAAAAATAGAAAAACTAGCCGGGCATTGTGGCAGGCACCTGCAGTCCCAGCTACTCGGGAGGCTGAGGAAAGAGGGTCTCTTGATCCCAAGAAATTGAGGTTGCTATGAGCTATGATAACACCACAGCACTCTACCTAGGCTGTCAAAAAAAAACAAAAGAAAAAGAAAAAAAATCAGTGGTCTGGAATCTTCCTGCATTTCCTCAGTGTTGTGTGGACCCAGCATCAGATGTGGAGTGAGTACAGAAGGTGCCTCACCTTCCCTGCGAGCTCACCTCCTAGCCAGGTCAGCGCTCTTGGCTCTCCAGACTATGTGGCGATCGCTGTGTCCAAGTGACCACATCCAGCAGCGAGGCCCGAGGATTCCCCAGGATGCCAAAGAGCACAGAAGCGCTGTTCATTCAGAGCTGAATGTTTTTCTTATTGCTTCAAGCAAATACCTGATGCTTTTAATAGACTGGGGGAAAACTAAACATCACACCTTGTTCCTTGTCCTAAGACAGCCCCACGGTGGCCATGGAAGATACAGTTGGTGAAGACGATTCAACCTTTGCCTGCCTACCGGGTGGGTAAAATGAAACTGCCTATAGAGGGGTTGATTACATGTCACCCGGCAGATAGTTCGGTGAGAGGACAACCAGCTCAAGCCAAACTCCGATGTGGCAGCCCACAAGTCCTGCTTAACCAAACTAAAGTATGAAATGGGTGAAATCTGGTTGTAGCAGTCCAGGGCTTTCTACTCTTGGCACTTACTCCTTCTTGGCAGTATCCAGGAAGAGTACCTTTGACACTTTATCAAAACACTCTCCCAGGAAACGGAGGGAAACCCATGAATATCGGACTGGAGACTTGCGGTGCTAATGGTGGCCACCTCCCCCAGGTGTACAAGAAGACCGAAAGGTTCAAGGCTAAGCTAGGGGCTGAATCTCTGCGGAATGGGAGCCGTCAGCCTGTTTGCAGGGGGAAAGGGAGTTTACCAAGGCTTGGAGAGGTGCCAGGAGGGCATTTATAGCATCCCTTTGCAGAGTCAGCCTGGCTGACTGCAAATCACATGCCATTGACTTCATCTCCGAGTCTCAAGCTGGGCTGGGGGGTCCTTCATAGTGAGGACCTTCCGGCAGGCTAGAAAAATCACAGGATTCTTTCTTTCTTTTCTTTCTTTCTCTCTCTCTCTCCTCTCTCTCACCTCTCTCTTTCTCTCTTTCTTCCTTCCTCCCCCTCTTTCTTGTTTTTAAGACACAGTCTCACTTTGTCACCCTGGGTAGAGCGCCCCAGTGTCATAGCTCACAGCAACCTCAAACTCCTGATTCAAGCAATCCTCTTGCCTTAGCCTCCTGAGTAACTGGGACTACAGGTGTCCTCCACAGCACCCAGTTAGTTTCTCTATCTTTAGTAGAAACTGAGTCTCCCTCTTGCTCAGGCTGGTCTTGAACTCTTGAGCTCCAGCAATCCAACCGTCTTGGCTCCCAGAGTGCTAGGATTATAGGTCACAAATCACTCACACATATCTATGGAGTGATGCCAGAGGCTGAGGCTACAAAGATATATTTCAACAGCAATGTGAACCTTAACAAATATATCAATAGGCTAAGCTCCTAGATTTGGAGACTAAGGGAGCTCAAGAAATTTCCCTCCAAAATATGACTCCTTAATAACAACAACAACAACAACAACTAAAAATATATGACTCCTTGGTATAAAGAGTATTTTGAGTTAACAGCCCTCAGAGGCCCCTGGAAAGAACAAATGACTTCTCTTCCCCTCTCTGTTATCATAATGTACTGTAGGAAAGACAATCAAGAATGCAACCTTGGCTCGGGGCCTGTAGCTCAACGGGCTAAGGCGCCAGCCATGTACACTTGAGCTGGCAGGTTTGAATCCGGCCCCGGACCCACCACACAACAATGACTGCTGCAACCAAAAAATGGCTGGGCATTGTGTGTAGTCCCAGCTACTTGGGAGGCAGAGGCAAGAGACTTGCTTGAGCCAAGGAATTGGAGGTTGCTGTGAGCTGTGATGCCATGGCTCTCTACCCAGGGGGACAGCTTGAGGCTCTGTCTCAAAAAAAATAAAAAGAAAGAAAAGATTGGAAGACAGTGGTCTAGAGGGAACTCAAGGATGTGCCTTGAACCTTGTTGGTGTTTGGCAGGTGGAGTTAATTTTATTGTTCACAGTCAGACTAACTCTGGATTTGATTCCAACACCAGGGATTTCCATGACCTTGGAAAAGGCCCTTGTCTCCTCAACCTTTGTGAGAATTGTGTAAACATCATGAAGGAGCTAGGGGTCTTGGGGTCTTGCACATATTAATACATGAAATAGTACCTGTTTTAGATGGAGAAGTAGCCTGTCCAAAGTTATAAAAGTGTGAGTAATTTACCAAGAATTTGAATTCAGTTCCTCTGACTAAATAGTTGGTGTTCTTTCTTCTGATTTTTAAGAAGACAGTCCACCAATCTTAAAGGTAAAAACAAAGGCCAAGAAGTAGAAACGTTAATAGTTTTGTAAAGATTGTGAGGAGGGTATATACCTTAAGTCAAGACCTGCTATTACTTCTTTCTTTGAGAATCATCTCTCTGCCATGTGAAAAGTTTCTCTAGAATCATGAAGTCAGACCATGTTGAAACAAAGAAAGGAGCTGTCTTTAAGAAAGCCAATTTTCTGGTGACATGATCTCCATTTTGCCAGTTCTGAGTCCAGACAAGCCAGGGCACCAAGCCCATTCATCTCTTTTTCTTGTTCTCTTCATTTGCTCTCTCCTCTGCAAAGCCCGTGTTTGAAGTTAGACGTTAGAATGTAGCAGAAGGGCAAGAAAGCTAGAAAGATACTACTATTGGAGAGATCTTATTATGTCTTCAATGATGGGAAGTTGAGCAATTCCATGCATCTCCTGTGAAATCATTAGCTTCACCCGTTCTATTATCACCATCATCAGAATTAACCCTCAATTAAAATGACAGAAGTTTTATCTTACAGTCCCCTAGAGGTTATCACAAATCATCAGTGTCTTCATTTCACTGATGCAGGAGACTGGAATTGTAGTGGAAATGAACAAATACATATCAACTTATCATTAGCTACTTGATTGGAAAGCTAAACAGAGCAGGAAATGCCAACATTTCACATCTCAAGACCCATGGCCAATATAAGATCAACCAGATATAAACTTAATAGTGTTAAGTTAATGAGAATTTTTTCTCAAACTGCAAGATTATGAATCTGCCCTGTATTTTGAAAAACATTTTTTTTTTTTTTTGGCAAAGTAAGGGTCTTGTGTTTTATTGAGACAGAATATATTCTCATGTTGCTTTTTTTTCTTAAACTTTGCACAAATCAGTAGACAAAATGATACTGTTGTTTTAATTGTAGGTTCCCTGAACTATAATGTGGAAGAATAACTTACCATAAATTATGGGTAAGCTATGTGGTAGACAGCAGTTTGTCAACCTAATTTTTACCCTGTTAGCATTATTTTCTATTAACATATTGATTTAAATAATAATAGCTAACATTTATTGAGCCCTCAGAGTGTATCAGGTACTGTTCTTGGGGCTGTACAGAAATTAACTCACTAAATCCTAAGCAGATCAAACAACTTGGCCAAGATTATTCAGCTGGCATGTGGCAGAATCTAAAAGGCAAAACTTTTACTTAAAATATAGGTTATTTACAATATAGGTTATTTCGCTCATTCTATGATATTTGGGTTTTTATTATTTTATTTTTTCCTTTTATTTATTTATTTTGGGGGGACAGAGTCTCACTCTCACCCTGGGTAGAGTGTGGTGGTATCATAGCTCACAGCAAATTCACGTTCTTAGGCTCAGGAGATACTCTTGCCTCAGCCTCCCAAGTAACTGGGACTACAGCCACCTGCCATAGTGCACTGATAGTTTTTCTATTTTTAGTAGAGATGGGGTCTCACTCTTGAACTCATGAGTTCAAGCAATCCACCTGCCTTGGCTCCCACAGTGCCTGTGACCTTTGTTATTAACATCACTTTTCTCTCTCACACAGCCCGGCCCTGCATAGATTTACTGTGCTGTCTAGCCGACTCTCTGAGGTATTGCCTGTGTTTGATTGATTTTTGTGTCCCAAAGGGCTAAACAAGTGCCTTGCCTACAGTAGCTACTTAGTATATATCAAATGGTACTTTCTTTTATTTCAAAGGAAAACGTGTCTCTTTGTTCAGAACACCTGGCCAATGTCAGCCAACAGGGACGGCAAGGATGTCTTTCACCGTTTGTGCTCAGGGGCTGCCTGAATAGCGTGCTTTGGAGATGAATGATCCCAGAGCCTTGAATTATGTGGTGCTATAGCTTTTCATGGACCTTCTCATCATCCTTCTACCCAACCAAACCAAGGATGTAAACCCTATCCTGAAAAATCTCTCTACTGCATCAAAAATTAAACTCCAGACATGACAAAAGCAAGGCAAAAGAAAGAAAACTAAGGCCACAGGAAGACTAGAAAATGGTCATGGTTCATGACAGAAAACTTTGGATTTTACCCAGTGTTTTTATGTTGTTGTTAAACTTTTCATTTTGAATATTTTTTGAAGTACCCAAATGTTGAAAAGATGTTACAGGAACTTCCTACATGCCCTTCCCAGAGCTGCCCCTAATGCTAGAATCTTACCCAACCATGATTGGTACATGTCTAAGTACATTGACATTAGTTAAACTTCTGCTGTGGCTTGGATATTTGTTCCCTCTCAATCTCAAGTTGAAATTTGAACCCCAGAGTTGAAGGTGGAGTTTAGCCTTGGGGGTCCTTCATGAATGGACTAATGCCTATCATCGGGGATTGGTGAATGAGTTCTCACTCTGTTAATTCCCATTTGTTACCAAGAGACTGCCCACCCCTTGCTGCTTCTCTTCCCATGTGATCTCTATCCACTGATTCCCTTTGTTTTCCACCAGGAGTGGAGGCAGCCTGAGGCCCTTACCCAATAGCTATTCTTGGACTTTTCAAGACATCAGAAGTGTGAACCATATAAACTTTTTTTCCCATATGAATTACACAGTCTCAGGTATTCCTTTACAGCAACACATGGTAAACTAAGACAAATGCTACAAATTAAACTACAGACTTTGTTGAGATTTCACCAGTGTTTCCACTAATAGCCCCTTCTGTTCTGGGGTCTGGTAGAGGAGACCACACTGTACCTTGTTGCCCTGTCTTCCAGGCTTCTCTGATCTGTGACATTTCCTCCATCTTTTCTTATTTATCCTTTGCAGTTGACTTTTAAGAGAATAGGCATTCTCTGCGCATGCAAACATTTTGTGTGTGAGTGTGTAGGGGAGTGTGTATGTGTATGAGTACACACAGAATTGTCAAGGAAGCTTCTCTGAAGGTAATATTTCAGCAGAGACCTAAACTTAAAAGATGAGAAAAACCAAAGGAGGAAAAGATCTTTGGGAAGAATTCCAGGTAGAAGGTGTGGCAACCACAAGACCCCACCTAAGGCAAGAAGGCGGGAAAAAGTTTGATGTATGCAAGGAGCCAAGAGACTGGGCTGGCATGGCCAGAGTGGGGGAAAGAGATTGAAGCAGTCCAGAGGTAGGTGGGCCAGGCCTTGCATGACTGGGAGACCATGATTGCAAATGTCATACCTTTTCTTCAAGATTTCCTTTGTGTCTTTCACAACACAAAAAATAATTCTCCAAAAATCAGCCCTAGATGTAAGTAAACTGTGACTATCCAGACGTTTCTCTGACCACCAGGACCATGCTCTTGAGTGTTCAGGCAGATCCCCAGCTGCCCTCCAAGGCTGTCCAACTATACCTGCTTTTCCAAAGGTAGCCCTCTCTAAACAAGCTAAAAGCAGTTACCAGTGTTTGATAGCTCGCCAGGTGCTTGATGATCTATGAGTTGTTGGAACTCTCCTTCCCCCTGGAAACTATTACTCCACCTTACTCTACCTCCACCTTCCTTGCCCTGCCAGGCAAATCTATGCAAGTCACCAAATATGACAACATTGAAGTGAATGATATAATTATTTTGATGATCAAAGGAAATATTACATCTCTTAGAAGAGGAGAACAAGAAAGTATATATTTTCTGTCCAAATTCTCTTCCCTAAAATGGTTTGTGCAATCTCTTGCTTTTTTGCTACTGAACTCTATCGTTCATGAATCTGAACACCTCTCCAGTCCCTGGATGCTTGCCTCATACGTGATAGCCAACAAAATAATGTGGTTTGTGAGCCATTTGTGTTGCTTCTTCTGCAAAAGTTGTCAAGTTTCAAAAGCAATAAGTAAAACTTCAGCCACTTTACTCAATAGAGCTCTTCAAATCTTCTGTCATCCACAAAAATAAAGCATATAAATTGGAATTGATTTTTATAAAGCCTTCATAAAAATAAATCTAGACATTTAGAAACATCTGTTGGATGGCCCAGGAATTGTATTTTTATTGTTTTAGAATGAGTCCAGCTTCGAAGATCTGGGACCTATTAAATGTTGCAATGTACCAAATCAATCAGATGTACAAATTCAATGAATACACAACGGGAAGGGACCCTCACAAGGATGCTTCTGCTCTTGATCATTTGCACCATCGCCCCCAAGGGCATAGCACCGTAGATTCAAGCATGGGCTTTAGCGCTAGGTAATCCTGCTTTGAAGCCCTGTATCTGCCATTTATTAGGTCTGTGATGTTGAACAAGCGGCTGAAACATTTCTCATCTTCAGTTTGTAGATTTTTAAAATGGAGATAATAATATTTCTACTATCTAGAAGGATTGCGACGATGAGAAGAGATAATTTATATCGAGGGATAACACATGCCTCTCCCATTTTGAATAACAATTAGCTATTAATGTAATTACTATTGTTAATAAGACAAATATTTATTGCTGTTATTATGTTCAATGTAGTATTTTAAGCACTGTAGGAACCCAAAAAAGGATTCAATATACATTCTTTTTGGAGAATTGGGACCTATTCACATGGAAGGTTAACTAGAACGAGAGAATCTGAGAACACAGATAAAAGGAATTTAGACAGAAAGTACACAACTAGTTGTCAAAGAGCCGTAGAACCAAAAAGTACATCACTGACAGTAAAGATGTGAAGGATTCGAAAAGATTAGAAGAAAAGCCAGAATATTCTTTTACCTATGTTTAAGACCACACAGCTACAAATTGTACATTAAAGATTTTATTAACAGACAACAGTTATTGTTAAGTGAATAGTTCAAGTCGATAAAAGTAATATTTTGATAACATAAACTATGGAGATGATTAACAACAGTTAATTAGATTAATTAATGCCAATTAAACCTACTAAATTCACTGAAGGTTTTACATAAATCAGAACTTTTTTTTTTTTTTCCGTGAGAAATTCTTGTAATGGGATGGAATGTTTTCGTGAGACTTTGATTGCTCCTTTTACTTGGCAACTCTGATCTTGTTGAGCAGTTGTGATAAGGCTTGCTGCATCTGAAATGAGCATGTATCAGTATTGTAACACCTTTAGGCCTATCACCCCTACAAAACCCTTGTCGCTTTAGTTTAATTGCAAATTCCCTGGAGAGCCTTAGCTAATGACCCATTTACATTAAAGCTTTTAAATTAGATTTCAATCTTAATTTCACTTGAAATGTTACCCTGGAGTAATCATTCCATTATAAATCATTTTATTTGATTTTATGGAATTGCTCAATTACAAGAGAAGTATTGAAATAAAGTGCAGTTATATTGAGAAAAGCAGACAGACAAAGGCAGAATCTGTTTGACTTTGGAAAAGTGTTATCATTCAGGGCAAAACTTAGTCATTTATAAGCCGCACAATGTCTTACAGTACTGAACTGTGGGGTATTTTATACCAGAGATCACTGGAGCACTGTGACAGTTTGAATGGGTATTAAGACTTTAAAATTGGGAAGGGAGCATAGGAGAATGCCAAGATCATTCCAGATCAAGGTCCAAATCACTGACCCCAAGAGACCATCTTTAGTGTTACGAGTGGCATTTTGGAAAGTATCTTCTTTAACTCTGTATTCTGTTTGACCTTGTGTCTGCCATTGCATCCCCTAGTTTGATGCCTCTTGTAGTATATTATTTTGGCTTCATTCTTTACCTGGCAACTTCCCTATTTCTTCTTCCTTTTTTAACTTACTTTAGAATGGGTCAAGATGCTTTTTATTATTGAAAAATACATCACATTACATTTTTTACTTAACACATTTGGAGAGGAAGGGAGGGAAGACAGGACCTCCTTGCTAATAAGTAGGGGAGCCTGTGGCTCAAAGGAGTAGGGCGCCGGCCCCATATGCTGGAGGTGGCAGGTTCAAACCCAACCCCGGCCAAAAACTGCAAAAAAAAAAAAAAAATGGTAGTAAACAAATTGTAGCATTGGAAGGGCTGCAAATATGAATAATCCTGACTTCCAAACTTTATAAAACTGGCCACAGAAGTTTAGACTTAAGTGTCTTGCTTCTTGTGGGTCCAATATTAATTCTGGGTACCAGCAGAGCAGGAATTTTAACTAGTAATGTCAACATTTTTCTTGTCTATAATTTCAACATTTCATTCTATTAATACAGACTTCTTTTAAAAATTCCAAAGGGTTGTTTTAAATTCTGTCTAAAAAAAATGGGATGATATTTACAAACCACTAACTATATGTCATGCATTTTCATAAGATGCACACTCTCTCATTTATAACTTTTTTTCAGATGTTTCCTCCATGAAGCCTGCTAAACTTTCAAGTAAATGTGCTGTGTGTATGTAGGAATGCATATTGTCTGTTTTTTAGGTGCAGGTTTGTACATATGCCAAGCATTTGTCTAGGCAATAGGGATAATAACAGTGAATAAAACAAACAAACAGACAATTAAAAAAAAACCCCCAAATCCATGACTTCTATTAAGCTCGTTAACTTTCCTCGATCTTACTAATTTTTGTTATCACTAAGAACTAATTTTCAGAGAGGTCTATGTGTTAAAATAGCCCACTGTAATTACAGATACATCATTCTCAGATACATCGTTCTATGCTTAGACTCGGTCAGTTTTTACATTAATTCTTTAGGCTAAGGTTTTAAGTGAAGATAAACATGATTGATGTAGCTCCTTAGTGAACGGCATCTTTTATTTTTAGCAATGTCCATATCTTATTTATTTTTTGGCATAATTATATTTTTATTTGATACCAATATGTAGCTTTCTTTAGAATTGTGTGAAATATCTTTAATGTCCTTTATTTTCAAAGTTTGTATTATTTCCTTTTAAAAGTATTTCTTTTGAACAACATACAGTTTTCAAAAAACAAAAGTGTTTTTGTTTGTATGTTTGTTTTTGTTTTGGGATTCTAAATTGTAAGCCAAAAAAACTTATCTGCCCCAATTTTTTTTTTAAAATTCTGTTAAACTTACTACTTTATGGACTCCTTTTCTGATTATAGTCTATGGTTAGTTTTATTTGGTTCTGGTATACAGATATTGTCCTGAGATTTTCCTTTACTTATATTTATTGTTAGATGCCATATTTGTTGCTGAATTTATTCCCTTATTTTGTGGAAATATATGATTTTAATAAGCTATGCATTCTTCTTAAAAGCACTCATATAGGTGGCAAGATATGTGATACTTTATATATTTGGAAATATTTATTTTGATTTCATGTTGGATTGATAGTTTGGTTGGGTATAGAAATTATTTTCCTGTTGAATTTCTAATTGTTCTTATCTTCTAGCTTCTAGTGTTGTTCCTGAAAATCTAATATCTTAATTCCTTGTATTTAGCTTCCTTTTTTATCTTATGAGTAGAGATTAGTAGTATAAAATTTCAAACAGAGTCTTTGGCTGGCTGAGGTATACAAGGGATTTTGCTGACATATAAATTTTCAACCAAGCTCCCTATTTTTAGTTCTTGCCTCATTCAATTTCTATTATGTTCCACCAAATCAGATGTTTATATTTGCTAATGCACTTTAGATTTCTGCCTCACAGATGAGCTTGCTTTGCATGACGTCATTCTCTTACATTTATGTTATAATTTTATCCTCTGTACTGAGTCCCTTGTTACCATAGTTATCATAGTATCTGCTTCCCATCTGCTAACATGAGTTGAGTGTTCTATTTCTTGGTGAACCTTCTCTTGTTCAAATTGTCTTGAAAGGTTGATACATCTTTAGTCTTTTACTATGATGGATTTTGGGAAGGACTGAAACTAAATGCACATGCTCAACAGGATACAATGCTTTATTTCACCAGAAGTTCCTTGGCTGTGTTCTAACAATTTACCTTTATTATTGCTAAAATCTTGGTCAGAATTTCTATGAGTTGTGGAGGGTGGTGTGTAAGTAAGTATGTGAAGGAGTGGGGTTGGGTCTGTCCTTCCATATCAATTCAGTTTGGCATATTTACTCCTTTCTTTCAATTTCTTATCAATTCTTTCACAGTAGATATTATAGTCTGCACCTTACAGAGAAAGAAACTGAAAATCAGAGTTGGTAAGTTATTAAAACCACGGTGACAAAATCATTTCAAGGTGCAGAACCAATATCTGGCTCCAAAACAAATGCACAGTATAAACCCTTTTAATGGATAATGATTAATTACTTAAGAAGACAACAATTGTGTTTGTTAATAATAAATCAGTTTCATCCACCAACAGCCTGATTTGTGAAGCGTCACTCTTTATAGTTTACTTACACTCAACTTTCCACTATCTGTTATTTGGATTCCCATCCTTTGTACTAAGATTTTTATAACAATAGGTTTTGCCTTTTTGAATATAGATACCATCATACATTATAGAGGTTAATTTACAATGAAGAGACAGTTAAATATGATCTGACCAGTTTACTGTGCATACTTCTATAATCAATATGTAACTAATACTTAGGCACTTCTGATGGAGTAATGTGGTAGTGTGAGTAGTATGATAGAGCAGTACAGGTCAAAGGAGCCACTTGCAGCCCACAGTTCCTCATGAAGACAACTAGTAGCCTTCAGCCACTCACACTGTGAATATAGTTTTAATTCTCCCCTCACCCATTCTTCTTTGTTTTTCTTCTTTCCATCTTTATTCTACATTCCCCCCCATTTCAGCTATTCCTCAAAAATTATGCTTAGGATAACAAGGTAGGCATGGCAAGGAATTCAGAAACTTTTGGGTCACTATAAGATCTCTAGTGTTGTACTCAGGTAGTGAATATCTAGTTGCTGAGTGAATAAATAACTGGATGGATAACTGTGTATTCACAGGTGATATATACAACGTATTTGTTAGCTACATAGAAATGTGAACAATTTATGAAACTTTATTTTGTTTCATCTAAGGCCATCTTTTTTCAAACAACTTAAAATTCTTAAAGATTACTTATTGACCCAGGTTCCACCTGCATAACATTAATATATATACTGTATAATGAGTTGGTCCAAGTATTAGGTACTATAAAGAAGTATTTGTGACTGCAGGTTCTGCAGGGATCCAGCACAGGGTGTAACAGTGGAATATCTACAGGTAGTAAATGTATAAAATGAATGCCATGTGCCTAGTATGAGGAATCCTTCCAAATGTTGCCTTACAGATATATTTAAGCTCAGTGTTGCCAAATACGATGTTAAAAATAAATGTCAGATATTTAGGGGTTTGGGGGAATTATTTCAATTTTCAAAGGTTGAAAAAATTATCAGTTAGATTAGTTAGTTGTATACAACAGAAGTAAATATAAGAAACAAAGGCATCAGCTCTATGCACCCTGTGAAAATTGCCCAACCTGAAGTGGTCATTCCAAAGTGCACATACTCCTGTCAGTGGCTATGCCCATTAGTAGCAGTAGGAGCCTTCACTAGGTTAGCACTGCAATATCTTTGGGGTGCTATTGTTGACAACATAATCTTTATGATTGATTTTCTGGGTCTTCTGGAGCCAGTGTTCATCTATATTGTTTAATAGTATATCTAGCAGCACATTAAAAGAATAACATGGTGTTAACAAATGGATTAAATGAGAAAAGCTATATTATCCTTGAAAAAGATGCTGAAAATACGTTTGATTAAAATTAAATATTAATTCCTGATTAAAATAACCAAACAAACTGAATGAAGTAGGAATAGATGAATATTGTGGTAATATGATAACCATGCCCTCAGGTATCTTAACATCAAAGCTAACGTCATTCGTAATGATAAATAATTCCAACTAAAGTCAGAGAGAAGATAAAAATGTATGTGAAAAAATAGATTGACAAGAATAATCAGTGAAATTTTGAGGGGAAATAAAGAAGGGAAGTAATTAGGGAAGACTAGATTTACCAGTCATCAAATCACATTGTAAAATTAAAATGATTAAAACTGTATGGTACTCTAGCCAGAATGACTGAAAGAGACTCCGTCTTCAAAACAGAAGAAAACAACAACAACAACAAAAAAACCCCTAACTTCGTGTGGTACTGTCACATAGGTATTGATGAGGAGGCTATACCAGAAACATACAAACTACTAGAGGGAATAGTGTCTGTAACTCGCATAAAGGGCAATATAGCAATGTCAATCAAAACTTTAAAACTGCATATCTTTTGCCCTAGAAATGCTACTGATATACATTTATCTTACAAATGCCTTTCTGCAGGTATGAAATAGTTTAAAATCAAAATGGCTCATGATAAAATTTTAAATAGTAATGGACTCAAAATAGTATACATTTCAATGATGGTGAACTAGTTAATTAATTTATTATAAATCCATGTGATAGAATTCTAAGCACCCATTAAAAACAAGGAGCCTTTTCATCTGAGATACACTATATCTAGTTAAGTTAAAAAAAAAGTAAAGAATAAGGCATTATGCACAGTATGCTATCATTTGTGAAAAACAAAATAATTTGCATAGCTGTATATTGATATGTGAAGATTATCCCTGAAAGAATAGAAAAGAGAACAGGGAATAATAGTTACCCCTGGTACAGAGAACTGGGTGGTCAAAGGACTTCAGCTGGAAATTAATTTATCATAGAATATTCATCTGTTTCTCCTGAATTGTGTGTCATATATATATGTATTATCTAAGTTTAAAAATCACTATTTAAATGTATAGGCTAAATGAATCCATTAGGCTAAATTATATTGCTTCTCATTTATTGTGCATCCCAGCATATCAGAAAGCTATATGTATAAACTGCCTTGATATTTTATTAGTTTTAGAATAAATGATCACATCATGCTCTATTCTGGATGTGTAAGCTAACCTTCATTCTCTAAAGAACACCTGACCTCTTATTTCTTCCATGACTCCATTTACCTTAATGAAGCTGCTGACAGTAAGTTATAGAAATCAGCACTTGGGCTAGTTTTTCTTAGGACAAACAGATCTCAACCATCTAAACCATAATATGTAAGTCAACCAATATTTCACAAAAGATTTCTTAGTATTAAACCTGCAAAACGTAATAGTACAATACTATACTATTAAACCTGTACAGTAAGACAAATTAAAACCTCGAAGTATTTTCATAGTCTTTCAATCCTAATTTACAGTGTGTTCCTGTGGGATGTTGTGCTGTCCCTATTTGGAGTTGAGACAAGTGTAGCTCTCAGAATAAGGTCTCCCCTGAGTTGGGACACAAAATCAAGAGGAACCCTGTTCTCAGAGGATGTCGGGGAGCTGCCTCCAGCAGAATTACAGGGAGATTGATTTTCACAGTGGCAAAATGTAAACAAAATTCTTTGCTCTGCTGAGGGAAGCCCCCAGAAAGAAGTATTTCACGGAAAAGGTAATTACCAATTAAATAGTAAACGTGCTACTTGGCCTATAAGAAGAATTAAATATATTTACACTTCAAAAAGAAGCAATTAGTGGTGGTTGATTCACTAAGGAAAGTGGCAGACCAGGACACAGGAAAGAGTGTAAATAGATAAAGACAGAGAGATTTATTATTAAATTAAAGTCTTTTAATTACTGCAAATGTTAAATATGTTGTTTTCTGACATTTAAATCATGCTTTTCACCAAAATATAAATGAATTGTCCACCTTGGATTCCCACTTCTTAGACAGCATGTAAATGTCAGTCCTAAATTTAACTTAACTAGTTTCTGCCATACATTCTTTTAAAAAAATTAATTAGAATCAATAAACCATTTTCTTAAAAAAATGAAGTCTCTAAAGGGTTCTAGTCTAAATATGCAGCCAATTCCCTGAAAGGAAGGAAATGATCATAGATTCCCCAGGTTTGGGCATAAGGAGAGACCTCTGTTACCAAGGTATCTGTGAGCCCACTTCCCAGCCGATGCCTGTGCCTTCTTAATCTGCTCCCTTTTCATGGCCTTTCAATACCTTGAGGTATTAAAGTTTTGTTCCTGTAATTAGAAAGACATTTCTTTTTAGGATATAATACAGCTACTTTTTATGAATCACTTACTCTATGCTAAAAGCTTAACATATATTTCCTTATTTCAACCTCATAAAAGTCCTCCGAAATAAGTTTTATGATCATTGATGGAGAAATGTTCCCTTTTCTCCACTTTCACAGGCCAGGAGGTTTAGAAAGAACAGAGTTTTGAACTCAGCTCTCTCTGCCACAATACCATACTGTCATTATTTAAAATATATATATAGAAGAAAGAAATAAGAAAGAGAGAGGGAGGAAAGGAAAGGAAAGGGAAGGGAAGGGAAGGGAAGGGAAGGGAAGGGAAGGGAAGGAAGGAAGGAAGGAAGGAAGGAAGGAAGGAAGGAAGGAAGGAAAAGAGGAAGGAAAGAAAAAAGAAAAAAGAATAAGGTTAGAAATTTTCAAAAATCTACCCTTAACTTCATAGCACATCACTGTCATTTTAGGATGCTTCTGGCTGTGTAGTGTCCTAACTTTTATCCCAGAGATGCTGGAAGATTTTCACTATCTGTTTTAGTCAGTTCAGGCTGCTATAACAAAGTCACATGAGGTAGATGGCTTACAAACAACAGAACTTTATTTCTCAGCATTCTGGATTCTAGAGGGCAGATACAGGGTGCTATCATGGCCTGGTTCTATTGAGGGCTTTCTTTCAGATTATAGATTTTCAACTTATTACTGTACCTTCACATTGCAAAAGCTACAGAGCTCTCTGGGGTCATTGAAAAAGCTATAAAACTCTCTGGGGTCTCTATTATAAGGACACTGATCACATTCATGAGAGCTCCATGTACATGACCTAATTGTCTCCCAAAGGCCCCAATTTCTAATACAACTACATTAGGGGTTTGGATCTCAACATACAATTTTGGGCAAAGGGAAGGGCCCAACATTCAGTCCATAGCACTACTCATAAAACATTTCTTTTTTACTTAAATTTGGCAAGGTTGGTTTCTATTGTTTGCTTCTTGCATCCTGAAATCATAGATTATGTCCTCTACTTCCAAATACTTATGACAACTCCACATATGTTTATTGAGTGCCAGGCACTATGCTGTGTTCTATGAGAATCACCAAGTTATTAACATGTATATTTCCAACTGTTCTCCTCCTGAACTGGGTATTAATGAAGAAGCAAGGGTTTAGCAGTGGTCAAGTATTTTAATACCACTAACTAACACTTGTCCACTAGTATTTTTTTTCAGGACATTATATCCTTTATATGTTAATATGCACTGGGAATCTTTAAAGAGAAAGATAATATATAGGAATTTCAAAATTTATATGACATGAAAACTATTTTGGAGAATACTTATGTGGATAATGTCTAACCAAACATATTAAGGAATTCTGGAATAACAATAGAAACTGAATGAAAAAGAAGGGAGGAATAATTTGTGCAAATCTGATAAAGGCAGTAGGAATTTAAATAAACATGATAGGAATTTAAATAGATAAATGCAATAGGTAGAAGGCAATGGGAATTGAGTTGAACTCTGAGAAGGCAGATCAGGAAAGCCAAAGTTTTCTTTTCTTTTTTTTCTTTTTTTTTTTTTTGGTGATAGGGCATCTCAGCCTGGTTTGCTTTTTTTTAATGTATTTTTTATTTTTTTTAATTAAATCATAGTTGTGTACAATAATGCAATTATGGGGTACAATGTGCTGGTTTTATGTACAATTTGAAATACTTTCATGAAACTGGTTAACATAGCCTTCACCACATTTTCTTCTTAGTTATTGTGTTAAGTCGTTTATATTCTACACTTAGTAGATTTAACATGTACCCTTATTAAATGCACCATAGGTGTGGTCCCACCAATTACCCTCCCTCTACCCATTCTCCCTTTCCACTCCCCCTCCTCTTTCCCCTTCATCTTGGGCTGTAGTTGGGTTATAGCATTCAAATGGAAGTGTGGGTGTTTATGAATTGGTTTCATAGTAGGGCTGAGTACATTGGATACTTTTCTTTCATTCTTGAGATACTTTGCTAAGAAGATCACGTTCCAGCTCCATCCATGTAAACATAAAAGAGGTAAAGTCTCCATCTTTTTTTAAGGCTGCATAATATTCCATGGTACACATATATCACAATTTATTAATCTATTCATGGGTAGACGGGCACTTGGGCTTTTTGGGCTTCTTCCATGACTTAGCAATTATGAATTGGACTGCAATAAACATTCTGGTGCAAATATCTTTGTTATAAAGTGATTTTTGGTTTTCTGGATATATATACCTAATAGAGGAATTGAAGGATAGAATGTCAGGTCTATTTTTAGATCCCTAAGTGATTTCCAAACTTCTTTCCAAAAGAAGCATATTAGTTTGCATTCCCACCAGTAGTGTAGAAATGTTCCCTTTTCTCCACATCCATGCCAACATCTCTGATGTTGTGATTTTGTGATGTGGGCTAATCTTACTGGAGTTCGATGATTTCTCAAAGTGGTTTTGATTTGCATTTCTCTGATCATTAAGGATAATGAGCATTTTTTCATGTGTCCGTAGGCCATGTGCCTGTCTTCTTCAGAGAAGTTTCTCTTCAAGTCCCTCACCCACACTGAGATGGGATCACTTGTTCTTTTCTTGCTAATATGTTTGAGTTCTCTATGGATTCTGGTCATTAAAGCTTTGTCAGAGACATAACCTGCAAATATCTTCTCCCATTTTGAGGGCTGTCTCCTTGCTTTACGTACTGTGTTCTTGGCCATTCCAAGCCAAAGTTTTTGAAAGGATATTTCAAATCATTGTCACATGCAATATATAGCAAACATTTTCACAAAAGAAATCTTACCAACATTATAGTTTTTACACGATAGCATATTAGGAGCTCAATCTGCCTCATTTTCAACACAATATTCAATAAAATAGAAGTAATAAATGGCTTAAAGTTACATAATAAGTTCCAGTTTGGAAATCACTTGCCTCCAATCAAGAAAGTCTATAGGTGCTGGTCATTGTTAGAAACAAAATCGCAAGTTTTGTCATACATGTAGTGCATTTACAATTGAGTTATCATAGACTATTTGTGATCTGGTTATGTCAAGGAGAGATTTTTTAAAAATCATTAAAACTGGACATAAGCTAAATAGAATTGTCAAGAGCATAGAGCAACTTTATATGAGGTACAAAAAATTTAGAGAGGATAAAAAGTTTATATATCTGTAATTATAAAGCACTTGCTATTGTAGGGGTAAAGATAATTTTCCTTCTTCCCCCAAAGGTTCAAGTTTGTTGCAGTGAATTCACAATGGGCAGATTTAACAACAGAAAATGCATATAAATTTATTAACATGCAGAAGCATGGGAAGCATGGGAACCATACAAAATCTGAGACTCAAAGAAGGGCCAGATGGCTAAACCTTAAATAGCAACCTCCTCACAGGGGAGAGGGAAATGGGGGAAATTCAGGTAATTTTGAGGGGTACTAAATGATTTATAGGGGAATTGAAATGAACACACACAAAAAAGACAACAGCCTGGGACACAGTTCCTCTTGAGTGCTGTAGGAGGTGGTCACAGGTAACAGAAAGGTGAGGGGTGAAAATTCAGTGTCATAACGATTGTCTTCTACAGATAAAATCTCCCAAGTAATGTCTTGGAGTTGTCTTCAGAAGAATAAATGAAAGTCTGGGCATGCTGATGACTTTTAGTCTTTTCTCTTCTCTAATGTTTAATCTATTCTGGTTATTTAATGACATTCCTATGGGAGGAGTTTTGAGATAAACTCATTTTGGGGGGAAGAAGTTTTTCTTAATCAGATAAGGGGACCTCCAGAAAGAATCCCTTCCTGCACTTGTTGGGGGTGAAGGAGGAGAAGCTCAGAAAATCTTTGATTCTGAGGCAACTTTGATGGCCTTCTAATTTTCTTAAATTCAAAAGTGCTCAGTGCTCATAGTTTGGTGTATTATTCTCTGAGTCCTAACATTTCCCTGTCTGAAACTCTCCTATAAGCTTCAAACACTAAATGCTGAGTTGGTGGTTGTAAAGAAAAGAGCAGTTAGTATGTGAGTGGCAAAGAATCTCATTAAACCAGTCTGCTTGGGGATCTGTAGGTTCAATTAAACAGTTGTGTCTCATTTCAGGAAGTGTTGTTTGCACAGCTCCCATCAATGCTCAGCCTCTATATGGTGTAGGCAAACACATCTTTTATAAGAAAAATCTCTGGAAGTAGAAAAAAACAAAGGTTAATATCTGGAGAAATCTATAAACCAGTTTCTTTAGAGCCCCAATTGTAGCCAATTAAGCAGATTCCTAGATCTGAGTTTGAAACATCTTTAGTTGGGGTAGAAGCAGGTGGTGGAAATCTGATAGATTTTCCTGGATTTTAATTTGAGTGTAAAATGATTTCTCTGTTTTTCAAGTCCTCTGTTTATGAAGTCCATTTATCAGGTTGACCAGTTTCCCCCTGCAAGGTTTCAAGAAAAAGTCAGTTTTAATTTCAGTGATTTAGAGTCAGAAAAATGTAAGAAAATTTGAAAATGTTATTTTGAGACTTGTAGCCAGAACAGAATTCAAGATCTAGTCCAATTTGCAAGTAAATAAAAGTCTTAAAAAAGACAAATTTGAATTTAATAACAGGTACACTATAGTTTCATTTGAAACATTTTTTTCTCTACATTCACCTCCATTTCTACCAATGATAATCAATTACTCCAATATATTTTATTTTCAAAAAAAATTTTATTTCAAATTAATATGAGGATATAAATGTTTAGGTTACATTGTTTTCAATTCTAAAGGTAAAATTCAAGTTGTAGTTGAGTCTTATGTATTTTCAAAATAACTTTAGTTTTACTAAGCTTAGCCTGGTCATTTATATAAGTTTAGCAAAAATCATCTAGAATTATTTTATACCTATTTTGCTGTAATTTTTCATAAAGTATCTCAGCTTTGACTTTTAAAAGAGTTTTAAGGCTAGAAAGCTAAGCTAATGATTTGCCCTTAAATGATGCCTGCAATACTTGTATACTTAGATGAAGATCTCTTGTCTCAAGGTATCCAAGACATTGTGAGGTTTCTGAATCTGACAAGAAGTAACTTTCTTTCCTTATTTCAAGGCTAGGAACCAAGTTGTAAGCAAACTGTGTATTCAAAGCAGTTTTTCTAAGGGAAGCTTTATTGGCTCTATAGAGTCCATCTCAGTTTCTTAAAATTGTATGGTAATATCTGAAAATATGACATTCCAGTTAAAGCCTTGGTGATACAACCAATGTTCCAAATGATTACAAGAACAGGTACTGATTTGACCTTATGTAAATGACTATATTTCCATTTTTTTTATATCCCCTTGAAGACAAGACACTTTAGAATTATAATTGTTTGCAAAGAGCTTTCAGAAAAGGCATCAGAATAAAGTAATTAACTGTGGACAATGAGGCTTAAAATGGCCATTGTTAAGGATCTGATGGGAATATTTTGCTAATAATGATGCAATTGACAAGAAAACTTTGTTATTTCTGTGACCTACAACAATTTAACATTATAACCAAAATTATGACAGATAACATATCTAATTTTTAGGAATCTCAACAATTTTTAAACACCCATCAATAACATGTCCATATAAATATTAAATACGAAAAGCTACATAATTGTAAAACCAAACCTTTACTCTTTGAAAAAGAAGATACTCAGTTTTTCCAAGTAATCAAGACTTAATAATGACAACATGAGACAAACACAATGTTTTTTTCTATCTTCTTCATTTTTTGTACTTTACTTAAAAAGGTAAATAAAATCATTTACTATATTATATCAAAATGACATAAAAACTTGATTTAAACGGGAAGATCAAATTATACTTTTACATCAGTATACTTTTGATATTAAGGATCAATTTAGAAACCTTTATAATGAGTTTCTTTTAGTCAGTGAAAAACCATATAAGAATTTTTTAACCTTTTATCTTTTTATAATTTTTTATATTTCATCAATAACATTTCTTTTCCATTCATTCATTTTAAAATAATGTTTAACTTCCCACTAAACTACTCAAAGTCACTTTTTCCCCAAACAAAACAATACATCCTTTAGTCTTTGATTTTATAACTTTTATCACCCAAAATTCATTTGGTTTTATCTCTGTAGTTTATATAGAGAAATGTTTCCCTTCTTTTTATTTTGTTGTTTCCTCATTTTTAACTATTTTTTTTTTTTTGAGACAGAGCCTCAAGCTGCCACCCTGGGTAGAGTGCTGTGGCATCACAGCTCACAGCAACCTCCAATTCCTGGGCTCAAGCGAGTCTCTTGCCTCTGCCTCCCAAGTAGGTGGGACCACAGGCACCCAC
>CAUYON010188599.1:0-13533 GCA_963573935.1 Arctocebus calabarensis | reverse complement strand
CGGAGAGGAGAGTGAAAGGATGAGAAGGTTGGGTGGAGAAGGCGGGAGAATGAGGTGACCTGGGCTCGGAGTTGTGGGGAAAAGCCATGAGAGCCTTCCTTGATCCTCATGAGGGTTTTACAGAGGTTTTAGGGACTTTGCCAAAGAACAGCAGGCCTGGGAGTCAGCACCGGGTACTTTTCCTGCATTACTCCAACTCTTACTGCTAGGTGAGTTAGTCAGGTTCGTTAATGTCTCAGACCTCAATTTCCACTCATACAAGTGAGGGAATTTGTGTACATTCACACAGCAAACCAATTTTTTTGAGTGACTCCTGTGTGCTGGACACTGGGGTAGGACAGGCATTTCTTAGACACTACACAAGAATCTCAGTCTAATGGGAGACAGAGTGGTGGTGACTGCACCAGGCCATGCCAGGCATGGGTGGATTATTGTGGGCGCATCACACTGCTGAGGAGTTAATGCTTTTTCCTGAAGGCTCTGATTCTCAAAGGCCTTTTGTCTCTCCTCCATTCCCTAATCCTTGTGGGAATCGCTGCCTTGTTGGTTTTCTTAACTGTTTCCAGAGACAGTATATGGTTTTTCTAAAGTGATGAACACTGCAGTAGGTAATAGGGAACCCTTAGGGAGCAGCAAGAAGTGAGGGATCAAGATCACCAGATCTGTGTGTTTAGATTCACAACTGGCAAGTAACTCAAGGCAAACTCTGATGTCAGGCAGAGTGGTGTTCACCATGGTCCAGATGGGATGCAGAGGACCTGAATAAGGTAGTGGCATTGAGAATGGAGAGGAGGTCTTTGATCTGTGAACTGTTTTTAAGTTCTCCTGTTCTGTAATTCTGTGTTATTAAATGCCAGCGGTGCCTAGTGATGTCTGTTGGTAGTGGTTCTCCTTGATGTTTAGGGCTTTGGTGGGGCAGTGTTAATTGGGTTGCAGGAGTTGAGGAAACACTTGGTAATTACTAAGTTAAGAGTTTTGCTTAAGTCTGTAATTTTCTGTAGCCTTCAGAATGCTACAGGAAGGAGATGTACTAAAATAAAAAACAAATAACTTCTTTATGATAATGGGGCAGGATCAGATGTTTTAGTTCACAGTTCCTGGACTTGAGATTAGTTGTGCTATATTTTGAAGATTTCTTGCTTTTCTTGTGGGAAAAGTTTATTTTGTGAGAAACTAACCCCTTCTTTTGCTTTCACTTTTTCAAACATGTCATATAAATTGTAGATAGGGCCTGTGGACCAGCCTATTCCTTCCCTTGTGAAGTAAGGGTAACTGCTTAGTAGAGTGTCATTTTAGATCTTTACTACCTTTACTACCCCTACCTCCCAACACCTCCAATTACTATTTCAGCAGTGTCTGCTTTGTTTATGAAAGCAGGTGAGGATTTGCATGAAATTCTTAGTTGTTCCTTAGCAGGGGAATGACTCCCCATCCTAGCCCAGAATAAACAGTTCACCTTTGTCTTGCTAACATTATTTGTAGGTGAAGATGGTTCTGGTAAAACAACTCTTATGACTAAACTACAAGGAGCTGAGCATGGCAAAAAAGGAAGAGGCCTAGAGTATCTCTACCTCAGTGTACATGATGAGGACCGAGATGGTGAGTGAAACGATCCACGATAAGGGGACATATGTAGGAGTTCTTAGTGTAGCCCCTGCAATGTGACCAGGCATTCTAAGTATTCTGTTTAGTTCTAAGAGAATTAGTCACAGGAACAGATGAAGCATATGTCTTTTGCAAGATTTCACACACTTTCATATATAGACTATGTTAGCAAAAATGGGGAATTGAACTGTTAGTTATTGCTTTCACTAGCCTGCACTTAAAAAGAACATTGAAAGTAAAGTTTCACATGAACATAAAGATAGTAACAAAGTTTTTTTTTTTTTTTTTTTTTTGAGACAGAGTCTCATTGTGTTGCCCTCGGTAGAATGCCATGGTGACATAGCTCACAGCAACCTCAAACTCTTGGACTTAAGCAATTCTCTGACCTCAGCCTCCCAAGTAGCTGGGACTACAGGCACCGGCCACAACATCCGCTATTTTTTGTTGTAGTTGTCATTGTTTAGCAGGCCTGGGCCGGGTTCGAACCCACCAGCCTCAATGTATGTGGCTGGCGCCATAACCACTATGCTGTGGGCGCCGAGCCCAAAGATTTTGTTTTGTTTTGTTTTTTCTTGTAGAGATAGAGTCTCACTTTATCACCCTCGGTGGAGAGCCGCTGCGTCACACAGCTCACAGCAACCTCCAGCTCTTGGGCCTAAGTGATTCTCTTGCCTTAGCCTCCTGAGTAGCTGGGATTACAGGCGCCCACCACAATGCCTGGTTATTTTTTTGTTGCACTTTGGCCGGAGCCGGGTTTGAACCCGCCACCTTTGGTATACAGGGCTGGCGCCCTACCCACTGAGCCCAGGCACTGCCCCGAAGATTATTTTTAAGATGGAGTCATGCTATGTTGCTAAGGCTGTTTTTGAATTCCTGGGCTTAAGCGATCTTCCTGCCTCAGCCTCCTAAGTAACTATGGTTATCAGCCCAGTAAGAAAGAATTTTTTTTTTTTTTTTTTTTTTTTTTTTGAGACAGAGCCTCAAGCTGTCACCCTGGGTAGAGTGCTGTGGCATCACGCTCACAGCAACCTCCAATTCCTGGGCTCAAGCGAGTCTCCTGCCCCCACCTCCCAAGTAGCTGGGACTACAGTTGCCACAACGCCCGGCCTTTTTTTGGTTGCAGCTGTCATTGTTGTTTGGCAGGCCCGGGCTGGATTCAAACCCGCCAGCTCAGGTGTATGTGGCTGGTGCCTTAGCCCATTGAGCCACAGGCGCCGAACCGTAAGAAAGATGTTTCAAAACTCTGTTTTCTGTGAAAGAAATGCATGATAGACTGATCTGGTTACCATTGTTCCTCTGTCTTGTTCTAGTGTGAATCTGAAATTTTTGGTTTGGTTCAGAATATAACACATGAATGTTCACAGGAGAGTTTTCTGAGTCTCTTTAGACAGTTTAGAAATGCTGATTTCCTGTGTTTCTTCCTGTGAAAGGAATAGAGGCTTAGGGGTGAAAATGTTCTTTAACTCCTTATCCCTAAAATGTGAGTAATAATAGGATGAGTAAAAGCACTTGGTAACCAGCTATGTACCTTTATTCCTAGCTTTTGGGAGGCTGAAGTGGAAGGATGGTTTGAGCCCAGGAATTGGAGACCAGCCTGTGCAATGTAGGGAGAGACCCCATCTCAGAAAAAGTAAACACTCTTGAGGATTACATACCATTTAGAACTTTTTTCTTATTATTGTGAGTTGGTTTGGAGTAAAGGTTTTTGTTTACAACTATTCAATAATTTCTCCTTTATTATCTTTTAGCTTTTATGTTAGATCTTTTGAATGACTGAAATAATTGTTGATGCCTGGGCATTTTTTTATTTGTAGGAAAGTTGTAGATAGCCTGAAGATGAAATACATTTGTTAAATTGTGCTCTTTATATTTTCCTTTACTCATTTTATTTATTTTTTTATTTTTTGAGACAGAGCCTCAAGCTGTCACCCTGGATAGAGTGCTGTAGCATCACAGCTCACAGCAACCTTCAATTCCTGGGCTCAAGCGAGTCTCTTGCCTCCGCCTCCCAAGTAGCTGGGACTCCAGGCGCCCGCCACAGCGCCCGGCCATTTTTTGGTGGCAGCCATCATTGTTGTTTGGCGGCCAGGGCTGGATTCGAACCCGCCAGCTCAAGTGTACATGGCTGGCGCCTTAGCCCGTTGAGCCACAGGCGCTGAGCCTCCTTTACTCATTTTAAAAGTAAAGATCATGTTGATTATTATATAAGGAAGGCTAATCTTACTGCCTCAGGTCCTTTATTTCCTTATTGCTAGACTGAGGTCCTTTCCAGCACTCTAATCCTGCTATCTCCAAGCACTGTTTAGTATAGGGCATGCTTTTGGGACCTCTTCTGAAAGCTTGAGAAACTACATTGTATTAATGTTAATTTAGTGGTTATCTTAGAACCCTTAGGTTTTTATTCCTACTCCCATCTCTTTGTTTTCTTTGTTATGTGGAACTTCCTGAAGGATGTGAAAGTGAAGGCAGTAGACCCAGTGCTAAGGGCTCTCGGTCTTGTGGAAGGACAGGGGGATTCAGGTACCTGTCTAGGCCTAGAGGACTTCCCAAGTCTGTATCTTTTGCTTCCTGTGTTTGTTGGGTACCATGGTTATTGTGGAAAGAACTTGGG
Organism: Arctocebus calabarensis; assembly: GCA_963573935.1. Classification (NCBI taxonomy): domain Eukaryota; kingdom Metazoa; phylum Chordata; class Mammalia; order Primates; family Lorisidae; genus Arctocebus; species Arctocebus calabarensis. The sequence continues at coordinate 9,317 of CAUYON010188599.1, read as the reverse complement.
CTTCAGAGCCAGACAGAACTGGTTCAGAACTCCACTTCTGTAGTCATTGGTTGTGTGATCTTGGGTAAGTGACTTAAACGTTCTATGCTTGAGTTGCTTCATAGAAAGGGGTAGTGTGTCTTTATTACAGGTTGTCAGATTGAGAGATAGTATGTGTCAAGTGTAACAGTGCTTGGAACAGTGATAGTTCTAGTACCCTTTTTCTTTTGAAAATACAAGACATGGTGTAGGTAATTTTGTAAAACTCCGTAGTCTCTTCTGTTTTGAGATGGCATAAGCATATTTCATGCCAAAGGAAGTTGTTAACCATATTTACTTGCCTTTGAGTTGAAGTACATGTTAACTTCTATTTCAGATTCCTTCAAGTTTACCTTAAAAACGTCTTAGTCTCTGCATTTATAAGATTTTTTTTTAGGCCACCTACTTGTAAGTTCCTGTTTGATGGAAGAGTTGCCCTTTTCTGTGGTTAATTATACATCTTTGAGCCCTAGTCTTTTCTACTGTGGTGTGACTGAGTTATAAATATGCACTTTTCAGGCAGTCACACAGGTAGAGAAAATAGTATCTGACTTGTACCTGGTTTGTGGTGGGACATGACATATCAAAGGACTTCTGCTACAGAGTTGGGGGCATCTCAATGTTACATATGGTGTGTATACTTTTAGAACACATGGGTAAGTTGTATATAGTGGGCAGTGGTGAGAGAGGCTGAAAAAAGGAACCATGCCTGCCAATGGGTAGGCATTAAAACCTACAGACTTTGGGTATAGAGTGGTATTTTTGAGGATGTTCACAGAACTCAAACCAAAACCACTATCTAAAATATATTACAGTTTGAAAGTATAGCTAGATTTAGATACCTTATATTCTTTCTAAAAAATGTTTTTTTAATTTATTATTATTATTATTATTATTATTTTTGCATTTTTTTCGCCAGGGCTGGGTTTCGCCACCACCTCCGGCATATGGGGCGGGCGCCCTACTCCTTTGAGACACAGGTGCCACAAAGATACCTTATATTCTTGACATAAAGTCAGGAATATAATTTTTATAGCATGTTAATGAATTTATAATATAAAAATAGCTGATGGAAGATAGATTTTTAAAATATAGTTGAAGTTGGCTTGGTGCCTATGGCTTAAGCAGCTAAGGCGCCAGCCATGTAGACTTGAGCTGGTGGGTTCGAATCCAGCCCGGGCCCGCCAAACAACAATGACGACTGCAACCAAAAAATGGCCGGGCGTTGTGGCGGGCACCTGTGGTCCCAGCTATTTGGGAGGCGGAAGCAGGAGACTCGCTTGAGCCTAGGAATTGCAGGTTGCTATGAGCTGTGATGCCACGACACTACCCAGGGTGACAGCTTGAGGCTCTGTCTCAAAAAAAAAAAAATTAAAAAAAAGTATAGTTGGAGTTTATTGGAAAGGAAGTTAATGAAATGTTTTTGATGGTAGGATGGTAGGAGTTTTCTTTCAAGGCACTTTAAAAAATTAGTTCTCAAGGCTTGGCGCCTGTGCCTCAAGCGGCTAAGCTAGTGGGTTTGAATCCAGCCTGGGCCCGCCAAACAATAATAATGGCTGCAACCAAAAAATAGCCAGGCATTGTGGTGGGCGCTTGTAGTTCTAGCTACTTGGGAGGTGGAGGCAGGAGACTTGCTTGAGCCCAGGAATTGGAGGTTACTGTGAGCTGTGATGCTAAGGCACTCTATTCAGGGTGACAGCTTGAGGCTCTGTCTCAAAAGAAGAACGTAGTTTTCAAAGATGTCTAAAAATTTCTAAAACTGTGTTATTTGGAGAATTATCTTCTACATTTACATCATCCAGGCATGATTTTGGAACCACATGTTTCATTAAATATCAGCACTTGGACATTTGTATGAATGTGTTTTTTAACATTTTATTATAGAAACAAAAAATGTATACTCAGGTCCACAGGCTTAGTGGTTAAAAAAAGAAGAAAACATCTAAAAAAGAAAAAAATATATACAAAGTAGCGAGGTGAGTACTATGAACCACAATGCACTTATCACCTTGCTTCAACTATTACTAGTTCTTGGTTAATTTTATTTTAGTTGTACTCTTACCCTTTTTTCCCCTTTATTCCCTACTTGATACTCAGACATTGTATCATTTTATTTATGAATACTTCAATAAATATGTCTAAAAGATAAGGATTTTTTAAAAACATAACCATATTATTATCACAACAAAAATAACTAATATCATTAGGTATCTAGTAATTCATATCTCAGTTTATATTATATATAAGTAATGATTTTTATCTTGAGGTTTAAATACAAAGGTCCTGTCTCTTTGGTACTGTTTGTAGTATGTGAACACATTGCTTACTGTGACTGACACAAGAAGAGCTTGTTTAAACCAGGTTCTTTGGCACAGCTCGCTGCCTCACAGATAGCTGATATTTTAGGACAATGACTTGTTCAGATTAGGGCACAGTTGACCAGTGAACATTAGTATCTTTTTGTTCATATTGAAAACCAAAATACCCTCAGTCTTTACTTCTTAGATGTGGCTGAAATCTTTTTAGATGTAGACACTTCACAGATTATGGTAGTTTTAAAATTTTAATGTCCAGGTAATTTATTAGTATCAGAATCAAGAATTGCTGTCCAGTGAGCACTGGGGCCCTTGCTTGTAATCTCAACTACTCAGGAGGCTGAGGCAGAATGATCCCTGAAGACAAGGAGTTTGAGGTCAGCCTGAGCTCTTAAGATAGTAAGTCCCCTGTCTCTAACAAAAATAGCCAGGTGTGGCGGTGTATACTTGTCCCAACTTCTTGGGAGGCTTAGGTGGGAAGATTGCTTAAGTCAGGAGTTCAAGGCTGCAGTGAGCTGTGGTCATGCCACTGCACTCCAGCCTGGGTGACAGAGTGAGACCTCATCTCCAAATAAGTATATTTTGAATTCTGTGTAGATTCATGGCTGTCACCTTCAAGATCTTCCTGATGTGTTTCTTCTTACAGCTGGGCTGATGGTTGTGATAGGTGATAACTAGTTTCATTGCTTTTCTCAGATCACACACGCTGCAATGTGTGGATTTTGGATGGAGACCTATACCACAAAGGCCTGCTGAAGTTTGCAGTTTCTGCTGAATCCTTGCCAGAGACCCTGGTCATTTTTGTTGCAGACATGTCTAGGCCTTGGACAGTGATGGAATCGCTACAGAAATGGGCTAGTGTTTTACGTGAGCACATTGATAAAATGAAAATTCCACCAGAAGAAATGAGGGAGCTGGAACGAAAATGTAAGTAAAGTAGAAATTTCTTTGCTTTTCTTTTATTCACAATCTTGCTTGGCTTATAAAATAGAATTTTCTTCACTGGAAAATTCACTAACCTCTTTGGATGGTTCTGACCTCCTTTTTAACAGTTAAGAGGTTTTCCTTGTGTTGTGTTTGCCTCATTTATTTCAGATTTACTCTGATAAATTCGAAAGTCAAAAAGTAGTCCAAGCAATCTTTAGGCTCAGCGCCTGTGGCTCAAGCGGCTAAGGCGGTAGCCACAAACAGGAGAGCTGGCGAGTTTGAATCCAGCCCCGGCCCACCAAACAGCAATGACGGCTACAACCAAAAAATAGCCAGGCATTGTGGCAGGCGCCGGTAGGCCCACTTGGGAGGCGGAGGCAGGAAAATCGCTTGAACCCAGGAGTTGGAAGTTGCTGTGAGCTGTGATGTCATAGTACTCTACCCAGGGCGACAGAGTGAGTCTCTATCTCAAAAAAAAAAAAAAGTAGTCTTTAATTCAGGTGTCACACTTGAAGAAAATGAGTTAATATTCCTTATTACATTCCCTGGTTCTCTTTTAAGTGTTCTTTTCTTCTCAAAATGTCTCTAATGTATTTCTTTTATTATCTGCTGAGGCAGCATCAGAAGGTGTGAAAGAGTTTGCTGTGATCTCTGCAGGTGATCCACTGCCTTATGGACTCTCTTGTTTAAAGGCTTAGAGGAAGCTCGAAAAAAGACAAAGCTACCTTTGTTTCTACCTTGGAATCCAGCATGTATGGTTTTGGTTAGAAATAGGCAGGTCATTTTTTTTTAGTAACTAAAATGAAAGGCTATTTTAGGACTAAGGACATCCATTCCTTTTGAAAACAAAGAACTTTAAAATTACAGGAAGTTTTTTCCTCCCCTTAACCTTAATTTGATTCAGAAGCCTGTTTTTCCTTTCCCTTGCTTCTGTGCAGTTACATCAGCTTCTGTCCACTTGCCAAGGAAATGGGAGGGGCAGGGGCTGGAGCCATGGCAGTAGCAGCTGTCTTGGCCAAGGCAGGCTTATTTCCATAGGATGACATCACCCTCTCTAGTGAATTTAAGGGCTTCTGGGGCATGGTGCACAGGATCTTCACACTTACTGGCAGAATGTTGCAGAAATTTTGATATGGTTTTTAAATCAAAGTTCCTGCCATGTCTCTCCCTGTCCCATCCTTTGTTTTGCTTCTGTTTCACATTAGCTAAGACTAACATCTTACTCCTTGGCTTATTGTGTGTATGTGTATTTTCCTGGTCACCCGCATGTGTGCTGAGTGATTGTTATGCAGCTCAGGTCGTCTGTCTTCAACCATTGACCTTTCTAGATAATGCCTCTTTTTCCCACTGAAATAAAGATTCTAAAGACAACTTCTCAGAATAGTTCTGATGCTGAAGACCAGTTTTCCACCCTCTGCACATATAACTTTGTATCCAGATTAGTGGGTTAATGCACTGAAGACATCAGTTCTCTGAACCTGTTTTCTTAGTGTGATGGCTTTGCAAAGATTTGTTAAAAGAGAAAAAAGAGAGAGATTGTGCCAAGGATATTGTTTTTTCTCAGATAGGGAAAGTGTCCACCGTGTACCAGGTACTGTTCTAGGCACGGAGAATACAGCAAGCAGAATGCTTATGCCTGTTCCTGGGGAACAGTGTCATGAGACACTGAATTTATTTTGTGGTCTTAGTCACTGATGTCTGTGTCACTTGGGATTAGATTCATTGGCATATGATACTAAAACCCCACGTAACAATGGTTTAAACAAGACTGAGGCTTCTCTCTTGAAAATAAAAACTCAGCAATTCAGGACTGGAAAATAGCCCTGAGAAGATAGCTCAAGGACCATGGCTCCTTGTGCTTACTGCTTTGTCATTTTAACGGTGTGGTTCTCTTCCTAAAAACTAGAGCTTTAGCCTTCACATTTGTGTGTCAGGCAGCAGGATGGAAGAAGAGGAAAGAAAGGCTTTAGGGCACAAGACTGTTGCTTTTTAAGAAGACTAGGGCCCGGTGAGGTAGATCACACCTGTAATCCCAGCCAGTACTTGAGAGGCCAAGGCGGTGGGTTGCCCAGGCTCACAGGTTTGAGACCAGCTTGACACACACGAGACCTTGTCTCTAAAAATAGCTGGACGTTGTGGCCAGCACCTGTAGTCCCAGCTATTTGGTAGGCTGAGGCAATAGAATCGCTTACAAGAGTTTGAGACTGCTGTGAGCTGTGATGCCACGGCATTCTACCAAGGGTGACAAAGTGAGACTGTCTCAAAAAAAAAAAAAAAGACTAGGAAATGTAGTCTGTGTGGCTATGTGTTCTAAGTGTCAGAGTTCAATTGGGTTAAAAGGAGGGCAACTGGTGATTATCGGAACATTGTCTATGTCTCATGGACTCTGGTTGACTTTCACAGGGCCTGTCTGCGTTCGCCAACCCCCTCTCTGAGGTGTTTGGAATGGTAGTCATACCATCCTGTTGCATGTTGGGGCTGCATTTATTAGTTCTGGGTTTAGGTTACATTGTAATAAAGCAGTTGACCATCCTCTTGCTGAGAATACTCTTACTTTCTAGATTAATTATACTCTAGGTGTTACATTAAATAAGTGAAGCTCTTTATTTTGCTTGTACGAAAGGTCTTTATTGGTGGGGGAAGCTGCAGAGCAGCATTGAGGAGGGGAGAGAGAAAAGAAGAGAAGAGAGACGGGGGAGAAGGGGGAGAGAGAGAGACAAGAGCATAAGTGAAGCTCTTATTTAACCTGGTTTCCAATCCAATACCAGTCTCCAGTTTGCTAACTTTGGAGAGCTGGCCACTCTCTTCAGGGTTAGGTTTCTAGTGGTCCTGGGTCTATGGCAGCTGTGAGGTTGTAGGAATTAGGCGTGAGAGGGAGTGTAATCCTGAGACCCACTTGAGAAAGTTAGTTTTACCTTTTCTGCTTTGTATCTGGGCTTCTCTTGCTTATGTAGATCTATGGGGTCTTCTCAGGATTGTGGAACCAATGAGGTAGGTAGGAGGGCAAAGATGAGAAAGCACAGGGAAAATAGAGTGCTCTGCAATCTCCCTCCTGTATTCACTTTTGTCTGTTGCTGAAGGGAAGCCCCAGGGGGGCTGATGTCTCTTGCTGTGACATACTGGCCAGCCAGCTATCTAGAAGGAAACCATTAATTCCACTGAATGTGTATACCCTAAGGAAAAACACATTTTACTGTGCAGATTACACACAGTCCTTACTGTTTTTAATACTTCCTTTTTTCATCTACTTGTATGTTATACACATGTGCTCTGCCTTCCAAATGGTTTTCTAAAATGATAAGTTAGTTTAAAAAATGTGAATTTCCAATTGTTGGACAGCCACCATTAAGTTACTCCTTTGGAGCGTTAGTCTAAGCCAGGGCTTCCAAAGTATTTTTTATCTCTTGTATAGAAAACATGAGAGTTCGTGTAGCACCTGGTAATGGAGGTTTGTTGAGCAGGCTGCCTGACCTGCTCCACCCCTACCTCACTTCCCACTATAGCTTAGCTTACCTGTTTGTAACCTGTTGCAGGCTCTGCTTTGTCCAGAAGACTCTACTTGAATGCCTTATGAGATGTTGGGTGGTTATATCTTATCCAGGCAGTTAAGCCATTGTACTTTTCATTGATTTGAAGATTTATTAAAATGCTTTTAAAGAGAAAATGTGAGAATCTTGTGATTCCTTTAAAAACACTTTAACAATTGGTGGCGCCTGTGGCTCAGTGAGTGGGGCACCAGCCCCATATACCGAGGGTGGCAGGTTCAAACATGGCCCTAGCCAAACTGCAACAACAGCAACAAAAAAAACCACTTCAAGAATCATGTTAAGTTCTTCTGTTTTTTCTGAAATGTAGTAAAGTTTATTTGAGTAGATATTTATATTGACAATGAAGTTGTATGAATGAACTTAATTAAGGAAAAATTGTAGGCTGTCAGGAACTAGAAGATGAGTATGGAACATGGTCAATGACAGCAGGCAGGGGGCCGCAGGGGGGCCGCAGTTCTTGGAACAAGAAGTCCAAAAAGCGTTGCCAGCATAAAAAACCTCCATGTACATCTACAAGATGTTGAAGCAGGTGCACCCCACCATTGGCATCTCTACCATAAACTTATTCGTGAAAGATGTGTTTGAGCGGTTTGCTGGTAAAGCTGCCCAGATGACTCAGTACTCAGGCCAGACCACCCTAAATTCCTGGGAAGTCCAGATAGCTGTGCAGCTGCCACTGCCTGGGGAACTGGCCAAACACAGGGTGTCTAAGGACACCAAGGCTGTCACCAAGTACACCAGCTCCAAGTGACCCAGGGACTGACGAATAAAGGGTGAACTGCTAAAAAAAAAATAAAACAACAAAAGTTGTAGAGATGAAATACTGTCACATCTGCATTTTAGGACTTAATCAGTTTTCAGTTTGTCCTGTATTGTATGAATGACAATGAGTTCCCATATAACTTCAGAAGCCCCTGTAATGGTAACCTAAAATATTTCTGAACAACAACTTACAGGGGTTTTGTTTTGCTTTTGAGACAGTTTTTCTCTTTTGCCCAAGGTAGAGCATAATGACACCATCATAGCTCACTGCAACCTCAAACTCTTGGGCTCAAGTTATCTTCCTACCTCAGGCTCCAAAGTAGCTGGGATTACAGGCTCACTCCGTGAAGCCTGGCTAATTTTACTATTTTTGGTAGAGACAGGTTTCAATCTTACTCAGGCTGGTCTTGAACTCCTGAGCTCCAGCATTCCTTTGATCTCAGCCTTCCGGAGTGCTAGGATTATAGGTGTGGCCACTATGCCTGGCCAACTTACGGTTTTAAAATGTTTGAAATCTGGCTCAGTTCCTGTGGCTTAATGGGCTAAGGCACCAGCCACGTACACTTGAGCTGGCGGGTTCGCATCCAGCCCCAGCCCGCCAAACAACAATGATGGCTGCAGCCCAAAAATGGCCGGGTGTTGTGGTGGGCGCCTGTAATCCCAGCTACTTGGGAGGCCGAGGCAGGAGACTTGCTCGAGCTCAGGAATTGGAGGTTGCTGTGAGCTGTGATGCTACAGCACTCTATCCAGGGTGACAGCTTGAGGCTCTGTCTCAAAAAAAAAAAATTTTTTTTGAAATCTGTTTTGTGGGTACATCTTTCTCTAGGTCCTCTTCAGTTCTATTATTTGGATTTATCTAGTGAACATTTTGTTGGTTAGAATAAAAAGTCTTTTGGTTCTTTAGTTCTATTGGGCTTAGAAAGGTAGAGCTGCCTATTTTCTCTGGATCAAAGTAGCCTTAACCATCATGTCCTTGTTCTCTGGCTTAACACAAGAGTCTTGAAGTGCCCACTTAAAGGTGTAGAGCTGCGTACATTGTGGTTAATTGGCTTAATTGAGGTGTGGACCACTGTGAGCTTGAGTGCTCTCCTTAGCCTGAATAGTGAATGTTGTATGCCAAGAAGCAAATATTATACCACTGACCCTTTCTCCTGTGAAGCAGGGATAGGCCATGAACACTGAGCATGTGACTCAAGAACCCATAAAGATGAGTCTGAGTTCCTAAGATTGAGGATAAAGAAGAAATGTCTGGTTACTTAGTGCTGACATACCTCAGTTGTGTGGAAACAGCATGCTTTTATGGAATTCAAATCATTTTACTAAGAATTTCTTTTTTTTTTTGAGATAGAGTCCCACTCTATCACCCTTGGTAGAGTGCCATGGCATCACACCTCACAGCAACTTCAAACTCTTGGGCTTAAGCCATTCTCTTTCCTCAGCCTCCCAAGTTGCTGGGACTACAGGCATCTGCCACAGTGCCCGGCTGTTTTTTAATTCTTGTTGCAGTTGTTGTTTAGAAGGCCCAAGCTGTACCCCTTGTACATGTCGTTGTTTAGCAGGCCCAGGCTGACCCCCTACTAAGTATTTCTAATGAGAACTCTTTTTTTTTTTTTTTTGTAGAGACAGAGTCTCACTTTATCACCCTGGGTAGAGTGCCGTGGCGTCACACTGCTCACAGCAACCTCCAGCTCTTGGACTTAAGCGATTCTCTTGCCTCAGCCTCCCGAGTAGCTGGGACTACAGGCGC
>CAUYON010188596.1:0-10124 GCA_963573935.1 Arctocebus calabarensis | reverse complement strand
TTTGTGCCTTGACATGCTGTTAGTTATAAAGAAGGTATTTTATTTGACTCTGGAGTTGTATTTAAAATATCTCAGATTGCATGTGAAGCCCCCACACTGTACCCCATGGTTGAACTAATGTACACAGCTATGATTCAATAAGAAAAAATAAATAAATAATGTTAACAATGATATTATTGGGAGAAATCCAATTATAGCTACTCAGTTCAAAGCTGGGTCCTTTACATACTATTTTTTCTAGTTGAAATAACTCTCTAGTCAAGATATTTTCATCCTTTTCTTCAATTAGTTGCTTTAGATAATAAAAACACCATCATTATACTACTCTTGTCTGCTAAAACTATGTTGGTCACAGATAAGAAAAAATGTTTTTTAGGTGGTGCCTGTAGCTCAGTGGGGGGAGTGGGGGCGCCAGCCGCATACACCAAGGCTGGCAGGTTTGAACCCGGCCCAGGCCTGCCAAAACAACCACCACCACCACCACAACAACAAAGAAAAATAGCCAATTGTTGTGGCAGGCACCTGTAGTCCCAGCTACTCGGGAGGCTGAGGCAAAAGAATTGCTTAAGCCCAAGAGTTTGAGGTTGCTGTGAGCTGTGACGCCACGGCACTCTACCCAGGACAACAGCTTGAGACTCTATATCAAAAAAAAAAAAAAAATGTTTTTTACTACATATGTCACTAGCTAAATTGATGAAGACGTGTAATGTTCAATTAGTGATTAAATATAAAATATCTCTTTTTAAAGCGCACATTTTTCAAAAAGCAAAATGCTTATTCTGAAATAAAATTGTCAACACATGCTAAAAACATATTGCTATCTTTCAATTGCATTTTTTAGTTAACATTTACTCTTGTGTGCCATGAGCAAGGTTTTTTTTGTCAGACTGATGAAAGCCCAAGATATGTTTTTCTTATTTACACTTGAAAACACACTCTGGATTTCTTCACTTTTTTAAGAAGTTGGTTTCTTTCTGACACTAAGAATTATTCCCTTATAAAGTTTGATTTTCTAAATACCTATACATAAGCAAAATATTTTATCATTTGTTTTCTTAAAGAAATAACAATCAGTGACCAGGCACAATGGCTCATGGCTGTAATCCTAGCACAATGGGAGGCTGAGGCACATAGGATTATTTTTGCTTCCTTAAATCATAACAACATTCAAATTAAACAACCTCAGTGAAACCATACGAAAAGGCCAGATATTTTAAAACTCTGGAATGTCCTCTTATGAATAATTCTAAAACACAGGGCCAGAAAAGACTTTGAAAGGTCATCTGCTCTATTACTGTAAGCCAGAGTTTTTATAACCCTCTGAGTGTGTGAAAACAGAGAACAGTAAAGAATATGAAATGTATTCTTGTTTCTTTACTAGCTAAAAACAGACACTCAAGAGATTCCAGACTTAATTTTCTTAGAATACATGGTTTAGAAGAAAGACATGTTTGCTGAAATTCTTTCCCAACGGTGCCATCTTCCAAACTGAACCAAGAAAACTAGACTTCTGTTTTGATTCAAAGGTTTTAGGATTTAAAGCATGAATGTTGTTCTGTATTTCATGCAGCTACTTACAAGGTACAGTTGCCTATTTAAAAAGCAGGTTTCTATTACTTTAAACATGATAAATGGAGAGGAAATACCATACTGGTGGAGTGAATAGATCTGCTGCCAACAGGGAATAAAAGGAAAATGTTGTCATGAGTAATAATACCCAAAGCCAAGTTTACAGACAACATCATTTCCCTGCATTGGCTGATAAATGCCATAATAGAAGCTAGTGGGAGAACCAGTAACACCCCTTGGGTGCAGAACCAGCCCGGAAAATAGAGGAATCTTGCTGGCCTCTAACACAATTTCAAGACTAGGTGGGGTGATACCGTGCGACCCTGCCTTAGAGGGGATCATATGTGATGAGAGCATGAACCAACAGAAGTGTGAGGAAAATTACGCCATCACGTAGGCAATATTTAGCCTTGCATACCTTCCTTTTGAAGTGCATGTATGTCCAAAGTTCTGCCAGTGCAATATAGCTAGCAAAGAACTTTCCTAATTTCAAACATGAGCTAGTCAGGCCATTAACAGAGTATCTGCAGTGAATGTTTACTAAGTTGTGATGAAAATCCATGTGCTCTGCGAAGGTAAATTCCGGGGCTGCCTAAGATGACTGGACATGGCTGATGATGTCCACGAGGCATTTAAAAATTGTGCTTCCTTTTGTTCTTTTCTCTTTTCCTCCCCTATTTTCCTTTTGAAACTCCTCTATTCTTAATGCTCATTGCTTTTCCTCCCCTCAGCAAGTTAAGGATGCATGGTAATAAAAAAGAAATCCAAAACTTGATGAAAAGGTCTAATTTGCTTTCTCCTTAAGCTTCTTGGGTAATGATATCAGGCCTTTCCTTTTCCCATTTACTCACAGGTCTGGCCAGAAGTTAGCACTGTTTGAAATGTGTTTCTCCTAATTTTGGATGTCTGAAAATAGCTTTCTCAAAATAGTTTCAAACTTAACTTCCAAGTTCAATGCTAGTTAAACTTTATGTGGAAGCTTAAGTACAAGCTTTAAAGATTCTGTTTTTGATGCATCCAGACTGGGAAGGGAGCACTGCCACCAATCACTCAACACTAATTCATTCAGCTTTTTGGGAAATACATATATTAGTGGGTGCACTGCTGGACTGACTCTAACACTTGTAAATTTATCTGACGTAAAAATGCAGTTGAACACGTTTGAATAAGCCAAGGCCTACCTGGACCTCTGAACATACCTATCTGGGAGACAGAGAATTGCTACCCTGTGCCTTCTCCCCAGGCAGGTGTGCTGGTGGGTTGCACATGAACTTTGCTGGTAGATGTTTATTTGGAAAAACATAATATCCTTCCTTTTCTCTCCTGCCAGTGCCCACTCCTGCACTTGAGGGCACAGAGGTAATATCTGCCCTAATTACAAAATAGACCACATCTTACTCCAAGAAATGTGTTGCTGGCTATGTCAACTTTTCCACCCTGGACTCTCTTTATTCCCTGAAAGAATTAAGCCCTGTCGCTAAGAGTTAAATTTTCCTCACTCGCGTATTTCTGAGTCACGCGCTGACATTTGGCATTTATTAGCAATGCTCAGGGTCTTCAGATATTTTTCTACTCTGTGTTCTAAAGAATTAATGAGAAATGCTTCCTCTGCAGCCATTTTGTGCACTTCATTGTTTTAATGACATTTTTTTATTGCCCAGAAACTTAATATAAGCATTTCCTTTTTCCCTTTTTAAGGTTTGAACAGGCTTTTATTACCAGTTTGATCAGTAGCGTGGTGAAAATGAAGGACAGTTATTTTTGGATAGCTCTTCAAGACCAGAATGATACAGGAGAGTACACGTGGAAGACAGCAGGGCAGCAGGTGCGGTACACGCACTGGAACGCGCGCCAGCCCAGTGAGTACAGCGCGTGCCCAGCTCCCCCGCACCACTTGCTCCTGTTTTCTTTGCCTCTGACTCCTTTACTCCTTGGCCCACCTCCTTCTATTCTTTCTTAACGTTTTCTTAAAGCCTAAATCAACTAAAATGACCACCACAGGTTCACTGGGGGTGACGTGTGGCTGGTCATTTTAAATAATCACGTGAGTCATTTGACATGTTCAAGGTATAATTCATTGCTCAAAACCGTGCTTACCTTTACTAGCAGAAAGTCCTAATGTCTTTCTCCCCATCCCCTTTCGTTGTCCCCAAATCTCAGGGGCTCACTCAGCTCAGAATGGTCCGTGATACTTCAAAGCACAGTGGATGGGCACACGTGGGCACCTCCGGTCAGTTCATAGTCAGGCCCCACCTGGCTTCACTGCAGAATGTGGACCCTTTACCGAGACAGCATTCTTGTTGGTCTGCCCCTTCTGTGGTCACCTCGGGTATCTGAGCCAGGTCCCAGAGTTAACAGCTCTGCTAGTTCATGCTCACGTGCTCAGCTCTGGATCCCAAAGCGTGAAAATGTTCCCGGTTATCTAGAAGCAGAGAAGCTAATGGCTTCCTCGGGGACACACACAAGAGCCAGTCTCTGCGGAACAGGCTGTAGGTCCTTGTGTTCCGCTGAGGCCCGCAGACCAGACCTCCACTCCCCTGCACCTCAGGGTGAATTCCTGTTTGGACACCTTAGTCCCTTTCTTGCTTATGGATCTAGATAGGGGCTGTGTCAGGAGACGACAGGCAGTAGGTCACCTCCAAGTCTGTATCCAGAGGAAGTGGGTTCGGGCCTGAGCCTCCTCCCTCCCAGAAGGTCCCGCAGGGAGTCTGTCTGATCTCTGACCCCAGGGCCACGTGCTGATTTTGTGAAGACTTTTTTGTTTATCTGTATTGGCAGATATCACAATCCTGTATTGTCAGATGGAACTTATATTTTTGCTAATCAGCTTTCCTTACTGTCTGTGTATTTACAGTGTGGCCTAAGACAAATTTTTATTCTTCAAATATGTGGGGGGGGGGGGAGGAGGAGGTTGGATAACCCATAGGGTCCTTGTACTAATTGATCTTCCATCTCCTCCAACTGTACTCTACCAAGTAAAGGAAGAGTGTTTGCCAAGCACAGAGGGAGGGATATCTAGCGGCCTCACAATCAAATATAAAAGAGGCCACACGAGTCTTTTTTCTTATAATTGTAGAAGCCCAGTTCAACGTGGTGTGCTAATTCCAACACTAGGCATCAGTTGGCAACACACAACTGGTTTTTAAAACTAAACAATTAAGTCATGAATATGGTCTCACTATAGATAATGACCGCACATGCCATTTGTCCACGACAGTTCCATTTTATGTCCATTGACTCAGAGCAGATATGTTTACTCTAAATTTTCCTGGTGTGGATGATAAGTCATACAGACGCTCTAATCATAGAGAAGTATACTGCATGAAATGGGGAAGTCCCGCGTTACCTCCTTCTCTTCACCTCCCCGACATTAACATTCCTCCCTTCTCAGAAATAACCACTGTGGCTGTTGGGTGTGATCTTGCTGGTCTACGCATTTACAGACATACATGCATATGTGATTTATTTTTATTTTCATTTTTATTTTTTGCAGTTTTGGGCCGGGGTTGGGTTTGAACCCGTCACCTCTGGCATATGAGGCCGGTACCCTACTCCTTTGAGCCACAGGCGCTGCCTGATATGTGATTTTAAATGGAAATAGGATTGCATGTCTCTGTTATTTGTTTTTTTCACTTAACAATCTATCTTGGAGAACTTTCCACATCGGTATTTAGTTGTCAATATTTTAAACAGCTACATAGAATTCTGCAGCATGTATATATAACTCATAATTTGCTTTGCCATGACCCGATTGAGAGACATTGAGTTAAATTCATTTTCTTCTCTGCTATGAAATATACAAACATATATTTATATAGATGTCTTTTTGCATAAGTATGAGCATAACAGCCTAAAAGTGAAAATACAACTAAGGCATTATCAGTTTACAATTTCCTCTAACAAAATATGAGAGTGCCAGTTTTCCCATATTTTTGTCAATACTGAATATGACAACCTTTTTCATTTTTTGCTAATTTGATAAAATAAAAGTTTTGTTATTGTTTTAATTTATACTTTTTTCTTTAGTAATTTGATCTAGCAATTTTTCATATTTGTATCATACTTTTTTTGGTTTTGTTTTTTACTTCAATTACCTGGTCACATAATTTGATCACTTTCCATTTTTATTTTGGAAACTTTCTATTTTCTCATTGATTGGTGGAAATTTTATTATCTTTTAAAAATAAAGTATCCATTTTTATTAGCTGTCTTGTCTTTTGCTTTTTTCTTATGGTATATTTTGTCATAAAAGGTAAAATTTTATGACAAAATATACCATAAGAAAAAGTAATAAAAAATTTATAAAAATTCATAAAATGAATTTATATTTTTAAAAATTCATAAAATGAATTTTTTCAAAAATTCATAAAATGTTTGTATTTTTTGTTATAGTTTTGAAGATGTTTGTGTTTTCTCAACCAAAGTTTGTAAAAATATAACATTATTTTCTCATACATTTTTGTACATACAGTTTTGTTTTTTAAGTATATAACTTTGATCTGGAACTTTATGTTCCAAGACATATCTCACTTTAATTTTTCTAAATGATAACTAGTTTCAACATTATATATTGCCCATTGATTTGAAATATAAATAACACAAACTAAACTCTGATTTTCTGTTTCCCTGCGAATAGCACTAGATTAACTCAAGTAATGTGGTAGTGAAAGAGAAATAGTAAAAAAAATAAAACCAATGTAGCTGAAAACATATTAGTCATACAAGAATATCATTTATTCTATTGTTCCTAGTTTCTTAGAGTTTTTTTTTTTAATCTTTAATGGATACTGAATTTCATTCAGCACTTGCTGAATCTGTTGAGATAATCCAAAATTTTCATCTTTTAACATATTAATATGACAATTTAATTTATGGCAGTAAATCGGCTTTGCATTTAGGGTAAATTTCACTTGGTTATGATATATGTTTTAAATTCGTCTCTGGGTTTAATTTGCTGGTACAAACTACAGTGAATATAGAGATATCCTGTGGACCTTGATGAGGTTAAACTTCTGAGTCGGTAGCTTTGGGGTAAAGTCGAAGAATCTTTTAAAAAGCTGCTGGGTGGAGCCTATGTTGCAGGTACACAAACCAAACATTGAATGATAAAGCATTAATATTATGATTTCTACAACCTTTTTATATAGAAAAAAAGGTTCATATTTCTCTTGTTTTATGATTGTGCTAGTTTCATAGAGTGATTGGAGACTGTTCATTTTTATTCTCTGAAATGCATATTTAAATTTGAACTGTATATACAGTACATGTTTATTAGAATATATTCATATTGTATGTAGGAGACGATTTTTAAACGATCCAATTTCTATAATGTTTATAAGACTATTAAGGATTTCCATTTCCTTCCAAGTATTATTTGGGTTGCATCCCACAAGATTGAGTAGAGTTTATAATTTTTCATTTTAGAATATATTCTGATTCCAATATGAATGTGATAGTGGCCCTTGAATTATTAGAAACGTTTTTTTTTAATAATTTCCCAAAGTACATGTGTTTCTAGTTCTTTTTGTTGTTGAGATCTCATTTAATTTCACCATAATCAAGAAATATGGTTTGCTTGGTACCTGTTCTTTAAAATTTAAAGTTGTTGTATGGCCATTGCATGATCAATTTTTGTATATGTTTCACATGGACTTAAAAGTCCATTCTTCTTTTGCTACATGTAACATTCTAAATGTTTGTATGTCAATCGATGATGTTACCTGTGTTATTCAAGTCATCCAGAGCCTCAATGGTTTTTGCCCACCTGATCGATCAATTACTGAGAGTGTTAAATATCTCCCTCTAGATGATGGATTTGTAAATTTCTCCTTCTTGTTTTGCCAGTTTTTAATGGTATATGTTTTGAAGCTACATTCTTAGGACTATATAAGTTTAGAATTGTTAGATCATCCCTGTGGCATCAAAATCAGTAAAGTATGCTGAGTGATTCTCTTATTCTCTCAAAATTATTCTTTCCTTAAAGTTAATTTGTCTATTAATATAGCAAGAGTAACATGTTTAAAATTAGTATTGGCCTAGTTCATTCTTTGACTTTCAATCTTTAAATTATATACCTGAATTTCTTAAGCCTACTCACACAATCTTTAACTTCAGAATTTGATTCTTTTTTTGTGTTTATGTATATAATTGCATTTATTTCTGCTATTTTATCTTGCCCTTTTTATTTGTCCTGCATTTTTTAATGTTATTTTTCCTTTCTTTTCTGGCCATTTTTTTTTGAGACAGAGCCTCAAGCTGTCACTCTGGATAGAGTGCTTTGACATCACAGCTCACAGCAACCTCCAATTCCTGGGCTCAAGTGAGTCTCTTGCCTCCGCCTCCCAAGTAACTGAGACTACAGGCGCCCGCCTCAACACCCGGCCATTTTTTGGCTGTAGCCGTCATTGTTGTTTGGCAGGCCAGGGCTGGATTTGAATCCGCCAGCTCAGGTGTACATGGCTGGCGCCTTAGCCACTGAGCCACAGGCTCCGAGCCTCTGGCCATTTTTTAATTGATTTTTTCTTATTTTTGCACTTCATTTTCCCTCTTTTGTTTGAAAGTTGTATCCTATAAGTCTATTCTTTTAGTTGTTACACTAGCTAGTTAATATGCATTCTTAACAAAATCAATAATATCAAAAGTTAATCACTCTCTTTGCTCTCATCTTGAGAAGGGATTCCAAATCATATTCTGCTATTGTTGTCTAGTTTTGAAATTCTGACTTGTTTCATTTCCATTTGATATTATCATATTGCTGTTGTTTATGCTGTCAATATTTGTTCAAATGTTTAGATGTATCTGTTCACTAATATACCATCCCTTTTGTGATGTGAGATACTTTGGTTTGGGATCTTTTTCATTGAACTCCCTCCACCTAAAGATGTGTGACTTGGCTCAGTTCCCGTAGCTTAGTGGTTAGGGTGCCAGCTGCATACACCAAGGTCGGCAGGTTATAACACAGCCCGGGCCTGCTAAACAACAATGACAACTACAATTAAAAAAAAAATAGCAGGGCACCTGTAGTCCCAGCTACTTGGGAGGCTGAGGCAAAAGAATTGCTTGAGCCCAAGAGTTTGAGGTTGCTGTGAGCTGTGATGCCAAGGCACTCTACCAAGGGCGACATAGTGAGACTCTAAATAAATAAGTAAATGTGTCTTAATACAACTCTGGAAAATTCTCAGCTACTGTCTCTTCTAATATCACTTCTTCCTCAATCTTTCTAATGTTGGTGTTTATCATTTCAGTTACTGATGTTTAACAGTCTCACTTTCTCCTCCGTGTTTGTTAACATTTCTTTTTTATTTTCTTCCTCTTGTCTCTTGAGAATGTATTTTAATAATTTCATGTATTCTTTTGGTTCATAGATTCTCTCTTCAGCAGGATCTGATCTAATTAAAATTTATTCCTTGAGTTTTTAATGTTAGATACTGTACTTTTTCATTTCTAAAAGGTATATTTATTTCTCTTTCAATTTTGTTTGGTAGCTCTTTATAGTCATTTGTTTCCTTCCCATATTGTTAAGATTCTGTTTTGTTTCCTTACACATATAACAGCAAGTTATCTTGTATTTGGTTTGTGACAATGGCATGCCTGACGTTTTGTAAGTCTATTTCTGCTATCACATTTCTTGTGCTCTGAAGTTTTCCCTGAGAGCTGCTCATTTTCTTTATACTTTTTTATGGTAGTTCTCTCATCCTTGGGTTGACATCAGGTTCCTCCAGAGAGAATTAGCCTTTGTTTCTATCACTCAGTCTGGGCACTGTGAACTAAGGACCACTTTAAAAGCTGTGGTTGAGGTTTTCTTGAACATACAGGTATTATGCATGTAGATGACTAACCTGCATGAAGTTTAGGTCAGGGTTATAAATTCTTCAAAAAGTTATTTCTTTTTCTCGCTATTCACTGCCAAGATTAAGAGAGACAAGTTTCTTCACATACAACCAAGTTTAATCTTAATTACCCCTTATTTACAGGTGGCCACCAAGATCTTATTTTATTCTGTGGTCTCCTATTAGATTTTCCATTTTGTGTATGCCTTAGGTTTCATCTCCTTTTCTCAAACTCCCATGTAATTATCAGAGCAGAAGCTCAACGTCTCTGGGATTAGGAAGAAATCGTCAGGATAAAACCAACTATGATAGTAGCTTGATTTCCATGGTTTATACTTTTATTGCATTTGAGAACTCTACAGATTTGTTCACTTTTTGCCAGTTCAGCCATACATTTATAAAGACATGTTCAGAGTATTTCATCTACCATTTCAATTGGTTCAATGGAAGGGTCTTTTCGGGTGCCTAATGTGCTGGTTATGTCTTATAGCATCTTTTATTTCAATACATGGGATTTTAGGATAGAAAAGAGAGAGAGACATGTGATCAGTCTACTACTCAATCTTTGAGAGGTCTCCCTGCATGTTTTCTTTTTTTTATAATTTTATTGAATCATAATTCTGTACATTGGTGCAATCATAGGGCATGATTCATATACATTCAGAAATGTTTTGATCGTACTGTTACAGATAGCCTTCATGGCATTTTCTTGATCACTATATAAAG
>CAUYON010188595.1:0-25477 GCA_963573935.1 Arctocebus calabarensis | reverse complement strand
AGTTAACTGATGACTCCATACTGAGCCTCAGAGTCAAAGCATTCTATAATAGACATACTTCATACTGAGGCTCAGAGTCAGAGCATTCTATAATAGACATACTGAATCATTAATGTTGAAAGTCTCCCCCGCCAAGAACTGGAACAACACTAGAGTGCCCACTGTTACCACTTCTACTCAACATAGTGATGGAAATCCTAGCTATAGCAATCATAGCAATCATACAAGAGAAAGAAATGATGGGTATCCAAACTGAGAAAGGGGAGGCCATATCAGTACTCTTTGCTGATGATATGATCTTGTATCTAGAAAAATCCCAAAGACTCCACCAAAAAACCACTGGGAATTGATAAATAAATTCAGTAAAGTCTCCGATTACAAAATCAAAATATTCAAATCAATATTTCTATGTACCAATCGCAGTTAACCTTAGAATAAAATGAAAGACTAATACAATTCACAATAGCTGCAAAGAAAATAAAATAGGAATATACTTAACCAAGAACCTGAAAGATCTCTACAGGGAGAACTACAAAACACTGAGGAAAGACATTGCAGATAAGACAAATAAATGGAAAAACTCATAGATTGGTAGATTGTTAAAATGTGACCCATAATCAAGAAAAAAGTTGTCAAGAAAATCTATGCCCAGATATTGAACATAATACAGTATATACGTCACAGAAAAACAAATACTGCATGATTCCCTTTATATCAAGTATCTGAAATAGTCAAACTCACAGAAACAGTAAGTAAAATGTTGGTTACCAGGGGCTGAGGGAAGGGAGAAATAGGGAGTTGCTGTTCAACAGATTAAAAGTTTTAGTTATTCAAGATGAATAGATTTGAGAGACTTGCTGTACAATGTTGTATCTATAGTTAACACTTTATTGTATATTTAAAAATTTATTGAGAGTATATCTTATCTTCTTGTGTTTTTACCATAAGAAATAAACTACAAAAAGCAGCTATTACATTTTTAAAATTAAAGGGAAATGGGCGGCACCCTGTGGCTCAGGTGGCCAGAACGCCAGCCCCATATATCAAGGGTGGCAGGTTCAAACCCAGGGCCCTGGCCAAACTGCAACAAAAAACAGCCAGGTGGTGTGGTAGGCGCCTGTAGTCCCAGCTACTCGGGAGGCTGAGGCAAGGGAATTGCCTAAGCCCAGGAGTTGGAGGTTGCTGTGAGCTGTGTTATGCCACAGCATTCTACTGAGAGCAATAAAGTAAGACTCTCTCTACAAAAAAAAGAAAAGAAAAAAAAAATAAAGGGAAATTTAAAGAATTAAAGGAAAACATGCTGACAATGACTTAATGAATATCAACTTTTTTAAGATAGCAACTATAAAAAAGAGGCAAATATAACTGTATTTTTATACCTATTAAACAACCTCTCTAGTACAGTACGGCAATTATAATTAATAATTTGTTGTATAGTTCAAAATTGCTGGAGAAGAATTGGAATGCTCTCAATATAAAGAACTGAGTGCTCAGGGTGAGGGATGCCCCAGTGGCTCTAATTCAATCATCACACATCACATGCATGTATCAATATACCACACACATCCGCAGCAGAGCCTCAAAATACACAAAGCAAAAACTGACAGAATAGAAAGAAAAAATAGACAATTTAACAATTATAATCAAAGATTGAATTATCCCACTCTTAATAACTAGTAAAACAAGTAGAAAGAAAACTATCAAGACTACAGCAGATTTGAACAACACTATCAACCAACCTGAACTGACATTCTGACATTTTCATCTAAGGACAGCAGTATGTGAAACATACTCCAGGACAGGCCATATGCTGGGCCAAGTCTTGAGAAATTTAAAAGGACTGAAACCATTCAAAGTATACTTCTCCAACAATAAATAAATTAAAAATAAATAAGAAATTTGGAAAATCCCCAATTCTTGGCAACGAAGGAACAAATTCCCATAAAGCCTGTGGGTCAAAAACGATAGGAAAAGGAAATAAGAAAATATTTTGAACTAAATAAAAACAAAAATATAACATGTCAAAACTAGTGAGGTGCACCTTAAATAGTGCTTAGAGGGTAAATCAGAGCTTTAAACATCTACATCAGGAGAAAATGATCTCACACCAATAACTTAAACTTTCACTTTAAAGATAAAGAAGAGTGAATTAAAGCTAAAGCAAATCAGAAGAAGGAAACAAAGATCAGGAAGAAAAACATCAGTGAAAGAAGAAACAGAAAAAGATTAAAAAATAAAAGTTCTTTGCTGGAAAAAAAAAATCAACAAACTTGATAAACCTTTAGGTAGATTGACTAAAAACAGATAACACAGAAAACCAAAATCAGAAATGAAATAAGAGACATTACCTATCCTACTAAAATTAAATTACAAGAGAATACTATGGCTAACTTTATGTCAACAAATTAGACAACTTAGATGAAATGGCCAAATTCTTCAAAAACCAAAAATTATCAAAAGTGATTGAAGAAAATTATGAATAGCTCTATAATACAAAAAATAGATATTATTTAATTCTCCCCCCTGCCCAAGTCCAGGCTACATGTGTTTACCTAGTAAATCCTATATATAAGTTAAAAAGCAGTCATACCAATACTATACCAATTCTGTAGAAAACAATGGCAGGGGAACACGTTCCAACTCATTTCCAAAAGTATTACCCTTTTACCAAAGCAGGACAAAGGTATCACAAGAAAACAAGATATTCCTCATGAACAAACACATGAAAATCCTTAATGTTAACAAATGAAATCCAACAACATATACAATGGATTTAAACACTGCGACAAGGTGAGATGTATGTGACCATGATAGCTATGAGGTTCACACCCTCCCTCTTCTGTCACTTTTCAAATTGATGTAAAACACTAGTCATAGCTGGACTGTGTAGTTGCTCACTAATAAATTGATTATCCAACCTCCCTTGGTGATTGGATATAGGGTATATGAAATAAAGTAACTTATCCTTATTGAGATTATGAGTATCAAAAAAGATTAAGGATACCCTAAAAGTAGCAATAAACAAGAGGATTTCTAATTTCAACCTACATGCTTAGGGTTTAAATAACTGACATGGATTTTAAACAAAGATAAAAAGATAGGTGAGCAATGAGCTAGCTTCTCAGTTCAGTAATGCCCAGGTCTTAAAACCATCTAGCACCAACTAGATCCACAGAAAGCAAAAACGTGGTAGGGTTAGAGTTTTCCCTAGAGTGTGAGTTTCCTTCTCCTAATTGTTGGAGAAGGGGTATCTTACCTCCAGGAATACAAGTAAGACTCGTATTGTCTTACAAGATGGTTTGTTCCTTACTACTGCAACATGTGAAGTCAGCACTGAAATCTAGTGTTAATTTTTAGGCCTATCTAAATATGATCACCAGCTAAGGTGACAAATTTCCTAGAAAGAAAATTTTTAGGTTTTTGCTTTTGGAGACAGATACTAGAAAGAGGAGGCTATGTCATGCCATCCTGCCCTAGCCCCCTCACCTCCCTAACACTACTACCCAAGTTACCTGGTTCTGAGAGGAAACATTTAATGAATCCACTCCAAAATACAGCCCACAAAATGGTTGGAGTGAGAGCTATAACAGAAAGCAATTGTAACTGCTTCCAGGAAGCACCTGCATAGACCTAAAATGATCACAATCTTTTCTAGGAATTGCAAAAAGAATTTACTTAGAAATAACAACAGTCCAGGCTCTGCTCACGCTGTAATCCTAGCACTCTGGGAGGCCAAGGTGGGTAGATAGCTTGATCTTGGGAGTTTGAGACCAGCCTGAGCAAGAGTGAAACCCCATCTCTAAAGAAAATAGCCAGGCGCTATGGTGGGTGCCTGTAGTCCCAGTTACTCTGGAGGCAAGAGGATCTCTTGAGCCTAAGAGACTGAAGTTGCTTTGGTGCAAGACACAAGTATAAAAGGGACTTTCTTTACCTAAGAAATGCAATCAGTATAACCTGGTTTCTTGTACCCTCAATGAATCCCCAACAATAAAATAAATAAATAAATAAAAGCTTAAAAAAAGAGAGAGAGAGATTGAAGTTGCTATGAGCTATGACGCCATGGCATTTTACCGAGGGTGACAGAGAGACTGTCTCAAAAAAAAAAAGAAAGAAAGAAAGAAAAAGAAATAACAGTATTTACAATTTACATAGTCATTCATTTCTGCATGTGCTCTTCAGTTCAGAATGATAAGCTGTAACCCACAGCATTAATACATCAGCCAATTCTGCACTACAAATAAATGTAAAAATCTAATAATTTAAATGTTGTGCTATAGTTTCTTAGTTTAATTTTCAAAAAAGCAGTATTTTAGAGGAAAGAAAAACTGTGAAACCATGAAAGAGATAAAGTTCTTGGATGTCACAGGTGTGCTAAAATAACACAAATATCAACTAAAGAAGTTCAGACGAATAATGTGAATAATAAACCCAAGACACAGCTATGTATTTTGTGGAAAACCTCTTTCCACTTACTGAAAACAGGAATTAAAAAAAACAAAAAAAAAAGAGAGAGAGAACAAGAATCAAAATTTTGGGTAGATACTTCCAGGAAAAGTTATGTTGAGATTAACAGTGGAATACCAATTGGGGATGGAACGTGCTTAGTGCACCGACATTTTATTTTCACATGTTCAGTTGTCTACCTTAACCAGATATGTGAAAACCACTTCCATGGGGTCCCTTCCTGATCCCACCCTTTGGTATGTGGTTTTAAGTCTATAGCCACATTAAACATGGCTCATTTCAAAATTTAAATTTGGATGCTCATACATACAGATAATCAGAGTTTGTTTTTTTCTCGGTGAATTCAAACATGATGTTAATACATTTCTGTATTACGAACTACAAAATAATTCATAACAATTCTACAGACCATATGCCAAGTTTATTTAAATAATTTAACACTGAAAAGAGAACCAATTTATAAGTATAAAAATAGATGGTTTAGCAACAAATACAAGCACCACACAGAAGCATATTACAAATGAACACCATAGGCCTTTAGAAGATTAAGGCAACATAAATACCTCAAGTAATTTCATGAGAATACTTTACTCATATGACAGATGTTATTAAAACATCTCAGAACAGGTAGAACCCATAATATTTTCAATATGAAGTCTTCCCTTTCAGTTTTCATGTCTATATATTAATGATTCTTCATAAATATTGTACAACAACTAACCCAGGTTGACAAATGGGCTATCAAAGCCACTATCTTGTTGACCGGGTATGGGAGCAATCAACTTTCTTGAAGACTGCCGACACACTGAAGATGGCACCACACTGTTCAGTTTTTTGAAATCTGACTGTAATGTATTTGTCTTATGATGAGATGAGTGTCCAAGAGTCGCACTGATCTTCCCTGGCTGGGAATTAGTGGTTCCTCCTGACAGGTTTGGAGTTTGATCACGCTGACATTTCATCGGCTGACAATTCATATTATTTTTCTCTGTATCTGAAACACAATTGGTTACTACAAACTGTTTGAAATCAACAGAGTCACCTAGTATGTCCAGAGGTCCTTGTGGCCTACCATGCACAAATGACGCTTCATGACTGTCACAGGGAAGGGTCGCATTGCTGGAAGCCCAGCCCAGGGAGTCACTAAGGTCCCCTCCATCCTTCACTGGAGTTTCCTGAACACCCAAACCTTGAATTTTCTCAGATGTGGTGTTTTCTCTTTCCCTTTGTGGATCACATGGATATGCTTTGAAACCAGGTCTTTCATTAGGATCTCGAGAGGTTATATGTGTGGATCCTGACTCCAAAAGACCCGGGGTACATCCAGGTGAGGTTTTATTTCCAACTGCCCCAAGAAAGGGGTATGCAGCTGAATGCAGAAGTGACTCAGAATCAGGATCACTCACTAGGTCTTTCTTCTTGTGTAAACCAAAGCTTCCTTCACCTTGGCAAGGAAAAAACTCGGAAGAAACATTCCTTGGCAAACTGTTTAGGTGCTTACAACTACTATCCCCAAACTGAAAGTCAGACTGGGACTTTTTGGAACCCCCAGGCTTTACGTCCCCATACTGTGCATTCTCTAACAGCCTTCGTAAGTTCCGAGCAGACTTCCGCTTAGGAACTTGTTCGCACATGCTTCCGGGGACAGTTTTTGCACTGCTTGATTTGCCTTCAGTGTAACGTGGTATATTCTGATTCGTATCATTTCTTTTTGATTTTTCAGCTCCAGCCAGCATCTCTGAAGTCAGGGGCAGTGCTACTATGTATAAGGGAACACAAAATTAGGGGAACACAACATTAAGAGAAAATTAACCTTTAAAGAGAAGAAAAAAGTCATGTTTTCATGTATTTTCAAAGAATGCATACATAGTCATCGTTCTTAAAGAAAATACATTAATGTTGGACATTTAAAACTATTCTTTCACATATATCCACTAGATAAAGCTTGGTAATTTAGTTACTGAAATCTGGTATATTATTGCTATTCATCTGATCTTTTATATTTTCTGCAATAGATGTTACAGCATCGTAAGAGCCAACTGTGTTTTCAGTCCTGCTCTGATTTCAGTGTTAAGTATAGAGTTTCTGATACAGAGAGTTTACTGAAAGAACCCTACCAATCCAACACCTGCTATAAAAACTAAATAGAGTTTCTGATTTAATTGGCTAGAACACTATATCTGATCAACAGCAAAGCAACCACACAGCAGTGAATTAGAGGCTCCTATCTCAAAGTAGTATACCTCGGTTCCTCAGTGTCTATGGAAAGGTTTACTTCTACTGGGGTCATTATCTGCATACTGCTGATGCAGGTCTAGAAAATTTTCTTGTTATATCACATCACCCTTTTATACTTAAGGTTCATTATCACCACTGCCGAATTTATACAAATAACATTTGTGCTTCCACCTGAGGAATTTACCAACATCAGACTCATGGATTCCTAAACAAGCTCTGCTACAAGTTTTCCAGAGATTCAATGACTCCATTTCCTGATAGCTATGTTAAAAATCTTCCAGTGTGACTGGGTATTTACCATTTTTTTCCACATATTTCTTTCAGCTCTTCTTTACATACTCTAAATCTATGTTATTATAAACAGAACCCATTCATAATTTCTTGGGAGAATATTTTATCAACATTATGAATGATCATCTTTGTTCCTTTGAATGCTAATTCTAATTTACCTAATATTGTATATATCTTTATAATTTATCTAATATCAACATCGCATTTCCTTGGTATATCCCATTCCACCCATACATTTTGAACATCAGATGTTCTTCTTGTAAAAATAGTAAATATCCATAATTTTGAAAACCCTAATTTAATGTTGAGGTCTTCAAATGAGTTTAACCTATATATATGTAGGTGGATATATATATACATATTTATATGTTTAGTATGATTGATTTCTTTTTGATTTTTCAGCTCCAGCCAGCATCTCTGAAGTCAGGGGCAGTGCTACTATGTATAAGGCAACACAAAATTATTATTATGTTTCAACCTATTATTATGTTCTGTTTACCCATGCTTTCTAGTTTTTTTTTTCTTTGCTGATTTTGTTAGATTGAAAATATTTTCTTCCAAGTATTTCCCTTACCAATTTTAAGGCTGTATGTTCTATTTTTATTTCTTTGTAGTTAAACTCTTAAATTTTAATGTACTTCAACCTGTACCTTTGTAGTAACGGCTAGTGTTATGAGTATTTATATTCTCTTCATGAAAGCAGTAAAAATCTTAGCTTTTTTTTTTTCATTTCTTCTACCATATCCTCTTACATCTAAGAATACTTTTTAACAGTCTTAGATCTGTTGTTGGTTCTCTTATTAATAATTCTATTTCCTTATGTGTAAGTTCATTTTTTGTTTGTTTTATCAATGGTTTGGTGTCTTTTGTTGCAGTGTGATAGCTTTCCATAAATACATAATGATCCCTGGTTAAATACTCACCTTTAAGATGTGCTGAATATCCTAGGGTTTGGGAGGAGAATAAGGGAAAGTGGAACAAATTGCAGAATGGAAAGCCCTAATAGCTGACACTCTGGGGACATGGGCTCCCAGCTCCTGCTTGACTAGGCTACCCATCAAGAGCATGGCCCTGCTCGGTCCCCAGAGTCTTTGTTCCTGCTGCTATTGCCCCGCCCAATGTTGCGGTTGGGGAGGAGTGGACAGAAAGAAATATAAAGAGGATGACTTCACCTAGAACATGAACAATCACCCCACTGGTATCTCAGAGGCCTACTACTTCTCCTGAGACACCCCCTGCCCCACCTTCATATATAGAATAGTTTTAATATTATTCTTTCGGTAGCTGTCATTTTCTGGTGGTTTTGAACAAAGGTTTCCATCTTTAATCCTAGACTGTCTTTCTTTCTTTCAGGAATTTCTTATAGTTAACTGGTATATTCCTTGCAAACTTTCAAAACCCAGTTATTGGCTTGGTGTCCATAGCACAGCGGTTATAGCACCAGCCACATACACGGAAGGTGGCAGGTTCGAAGCTGGCCTGGGCCAGCTAAAAATAACAATGACAACTGCAACGAAAAATAGCTGGGCATTGTGGCAGGAGCCTGTAGTCCCAGCTACTTGGAAGGCTCAGGCAAGAATCATTTAAGTCCAAGAGTTTGAAGTTGCTGTGAGCTGTGATGCCACAGCACTCTACCAAAGGTGACATAGTGAGACTCTATCTCAAAAACAACAACAACAAAAAATGAAAAACAAACCCAGTTATGTCTTCTTTTTCTCACTTTTTGTTATTTCCAATCTTTTCTATCACTTCTAGGGATGGATCCACTAATGAGAAGCTGATGCATGCGCCCATTCTGCCTACCTGAACTGTAAACTCTATATATACCCTTTGCTATACATGTCCAGTTTAAGTAAAACATACACAACTTTATAAATTAACTCTCACTCTTTACATTCCTGCTCTTCATACTGAAAATATTGAATGGCCAAATGAGAAGAGAAAAAACATTTGAGTGACTCACTTTGACATACCTGATTGTGTAGTTTTGCTCTGGGATCTATAAGAAATAGGTGTCTCCAGCAATTTTGCCATTGTAGCGAGTTTGCTAGCGGCACTTATAATCTTTTTCTCGGCCCTGTGGGGAATTCCACAATATTAAATTAATACAGTTTAAAGGAAAAAATGAGTTTCCTTAGCCCCAGAATTTCTGTTTTCCTATTAGGTCTGCCAACATTTAAGGAAACACAGCCATAAACCTCTTTTAATCCCCAATGGCTGATCATGCAGAAATAGTTAATTTTGCGGTTAAAGAAAATGCTTAGAAAATGACAATGTGCTGCTGACATATTAGTTTGGACTGAACTTACCCTTCTTCTTTTGCATTATCTTGCAAAATCTGTTGGAGGCAGATCAAATAATATTTGCGCATCTTTCGGGCAGTTTCTTCACGTTCTCGTAATACCTCTGCTTTTACCATTTCTGCAGCCCTTTCCTTACTCTCTTGAATGTAACGAAGCATGTCACCTATAGGGGGTGAGGAAATCCCCCCAAAAATGCATGTTTATTGGTACTTTTTCAGAAACAGGAAGAGCAGAAGTCAGACCAATTTTCTGGGAGATGAAGCAAGTGATTGGAGGTACAGTTTAAACATTCTATTTTCCATGGTCATTGAAATGGAATATTTTAGATCACCATTTTGGTAGACTCCAGTGAGAAATAATCTATAAATCCTCTTGTAAAGATGATAGCTACACATAGTGAGAAAATATGGCATATTCCCCAGAGAAATTCTGTCATACTCTAAAATACTTACACAAGAAAACACCACAAAGATGAGGCATGGAAACTTACATAATTTCAATTGTATATTATGTCCAGTTAAGAGAAGAGAAAAAAGAAACCTACAGAAAAGGTGAAGCAAAAAGGAAGAGAAAAGCAGACACTGAGAGAGAGAAGTAGAAAAGGAACAATACGAGCTGGAGAGACTCATTATTCTCTTATGCTCTGAAAATCCACATTTCATTACTTATTCAATTATTTCAGCAGCACGCATTGTGGGTTTAACTAAGTATAATATTATAATCCATGAGTTACATATAAAAATGTGAGGGTAGGGCGGCACCTGTGGCTCAGTGAGTAGGGCGCTGGCCCCGTATACCGTGGGTGGTGAGTTCAAACCTGGCCCCGGCCAAACTGCAACAAAAAAATAGCTGGATGTTGTGGTGGGCGCCTGTGGTCTCAGCTACTCAGGAGGCTGAGGCAAGAGAATCACCTGAGCTCAAGAGCTGGAGGTTGCTGTGAGTTGTGATGCCACGGCACTCTACCAAGAGTGACAAAGTGAGAGTCTGTCTCTAAAAAAAAAAAAAAAGGTGCAGGTGGCAAGATTTCTGTTGTCTGCTCCCACCAATTCCTAACCATGTTGGCCTTGCTTAGCTTCCCAAATCAGACGGGAGCAGGCACGTTCAGAACGGTATGGCATAGGCTGCTGCTACCATCTGAAATCTACTTATTAACAAGGCTCACAGCTTTCAAGTTCTCTTTTTATCTTTAACTCAACAGAGCATTGACTGGGACTACTATTTAGTTAAGACTAACATTTTTTTTTGTTTGTTTACTAAATCAAGATTTCATCTTATATCTAGAACTTTACCATCTTATATTAAAGATATCAATTCAGATAAGAATGTCCCTCTTAATGAGAGTAAGCATCTGAAAATTTGGTGTTCTATGCAAAAATACTAAGTGGGAGACCATTTTTCATTATTTGAAATGGGAAAAAATAAAATGAAGTGTATGTCAACACAAAACCTACAACTAAGTGCCTGAAGTGTAACTAAATCACTGTATGTACACATACACACAAATTATTAAAGGAGGATTTTTAAAATGCTTCAAAATTTCACTTCCCAAATGATAGATTGACAAAAAGTTGTCTGCAGTAATATGCCTTTTGTTAACACCAGCAGCAGCTGAGAAGTAAAGCCCTTTAATGGATACTAAGTGAGCTACACATGATTCTGACATCTACCAATTACATCTGAAACTTGAAACCATTCCTCTGCTCTTTTTGTTAAAAATGAATGCATTTGGGGGAGGTAAATCTATATTTTCCTATTGAAACATGGGTTACGGTATTGGCACATACAACCACTCTGTGCAGTTGTATAATTAAAACCCAGGAAATATTCTATCCCGGGAAAACACGCTCCAGGGCAGTGATCTGCAGGATGTGCAGGCACCACCTGATCTTCATGAGGACCCGATAAATTACAGCTATCAGAAATAAGGAGAAACAACAACTGCTAATTAGATCCACAGTACTTAAAAGTTTATGGTAGGAAGTAATAATTTCTAATTTAAAACCTGTGACATTTTCTTTGCTATAAATTGTAGGATTAATAATTTTTAGTTCAATACCAGTGTCTAAAAAGCAAACAGGATAATTAAGAAAAATAACATTACTCTCATATCACTTCCCAAAATTATTATTTGGGCAAAGTGATCCATTACTGCATAATTTTGAAAAGATATCGATAATCTCCTCTAAGACTGAGGAGTAAATTAGTTCAGAAAATTCCCTAAAAATACTAATGCTTATAAACTCTTGAGTTTACACTTAACGCCAGCAATACACAAGGCCCAATCCACCCCTAAAATCTTGAGAATCTCTTTAGAGACTTACGCTTAATTCTTTTTACAGCTTTAATATACTGCCCACGAAGTTCTTCCAAGGCGTTCCCATTGCATGGCAGGCAAGCATTTTCAATGGCTCCTTCTGACAATGACCTAAAAACAAACCAAAGATGGCAAAATCAGAGATGGTAAGTGAAAACTTCATTTGAAATATATATACATATCCATATATTCTAATAAAATAAACTGAGACATGCTAAAAATTTCACATACAAGGATTTCCACTATACATTTAAAATAAGAAAAAAAAGAAACATTTTATAGTTGCTTAAATAATGGTAAATCATCAACATGGTAAAAATTTATGCAGCTATTGAAAAGCATACCATAGATTCAGTATCTAATAACATAAGGAACTGCTCATCCAATAATATTAAGTTAATAAAAAGTTAAAAATATCTTATACACTTTTAAAATACATCATGCACATGGTGTGTATATAAAAGGCTTAACAGATACAAAGTAAGAGTTAACAGAGGGTATCTTCACAGGATAGGGTTTTGGAAGATTTTCTTCTTTTTAAACTTTTTGCTGTATAACAAAACAATAAATAATATTTTAAAACAATTAAAAATAGCTATACTTAGAAATAAACGGTTTCTTTAAAATAGGAAAAGTCTACCTGGGTGGTGTTTTACAAAGTGTTCGCAGTTCTTCCAATTTATTCTTCATGTCATTGTTTTCTTCTATTAATTCTTCAACAACTTTACTATTCTCTTCTATAGAAGAAAGTTTATAGTATATTGGTTAGCTGATTTTTCTCAAGCTTTCTCTTCCCTTAAGTTTCCAGCAGAGATGTTTACAGAGGAGATTGTGTGAGTCTGTGTTGCTGGCCCATGTCATCCACTCCCTGGTAAACACTAACTAGCCTCATCATTCCCTTGCTCTGTTTCTTCAGCGTTTAAAATCTGTGTCCCACCTTTTTCTTACTTTGGGTCACACGCTGTAGTGGAATTGGATTCAAACTGTTTCATATGTATGTGCATATTTTGTTTTCCAGCTAGAGTTAAAATCCATAGAAACCTACTAGGTTTTCTAATCCCATATTTCCCATGCTTCCTGGCAGATAGTCTATCGTCATAATAAATGATCACTGAACAAAAACCTCAATATAAAATGAAAAGAAAATTAACCTTAAGTAGGTGCCACACTTTCAGAAATAACGTTAAGATTTTCCATTTTTAGAACTTTTAAGAAGCGTACAGTATCTATGGGGGCTGAAGGAAAAAGTATGAATTTCTAAGTCAGGGAAATATAGGTTTAAATCTTAACTGCTTCTTACCAGTTAGACAACTGGGCAAATTACTTAACCTTTCTGAACCTGAGTTTTTTCACATGTAAATGGAAAATATAGTACAACAGCTGACACACAAGACCTTATACAAAGTCTGGAGATCCCAATGTTCAATAATATGAATGTGGCCCCTCTTGTTCGCCACTGTGCCACCCTCTCACCACACTCTATGAGTCAGGGAACAAAATCTCTCTAGTCCCCAGGGGTGACTGACAAATTTTAAACAATTCACTTGTACTCCATCACTTTTCAATAAACATTACTTAGGGAGTAGAAAATAGAATTTAAGAAACAAAACAAAAGCAACAATAGTAAAGATATTATTACCTAACAGATTTATATGAAGAAAAATATCCAATTAAGTGACTAAGTGACTTAACTATCAAATGACTTAAATTCTGATCCTGATCCCTTTTATCAACCTACTATGTTGAGGGAAGTATCCACTTTCTTGGATTATTTGTAAGTCTATGAATTATAGAAGAAATCAGCTTCAAAAGCAATATGTAGAATAACTATTTTATGATCATGGTTATGATGCCAAATATTATTTATAAATGATAATCTTGGTCAACTTCTCTTGTCATTTTATAATGTAAAACAAATTTTCTTGGTTTTCAATAAATTTTATTATAGCTACCTTGTATCTAGTTTTGTATCTGTATCTGTATAAGACAGATATCTCATTTACTCTCCCAGCCTCTAGTAAAAAGCAAAGTAATCACAAAGGAATTGTACTTATTAAACTTTTTATCTAAAAATTCTTAACACCCTGGCTCGGCAGCGCCTGTGGCTCAACGGGCTAAGGCACCAGCCACGTACACCTGAGCTGTTGGGTTCAAATCCAGCCCAGGCCCGCCAAACAACAATGGTGGCTGCAACCAAAAAATGGCCAGGCGCTGTGGCGGGCACCTGTAGTCCCAGCTACTTGGGAGGCGGAGGCAAGAGACTCGCTTGAGCCCAGGTTGCTGTGAGCTGTGATGCCATGGCACTCTATACAGGGTGACAGCTTGAGGCTCTGTCTCAAAAAAAAAAAAAAAAATTCTTAACATCCTTTATGGCCTTAAAGTAATTATTAGCTACATCTAACAGACTTAATGAGCAGTAAGTGGTAGTAGGTGGCTTCTCTTAGTCATCCATGTCTACTGAGTGTGTCCTATGATGTTGGGTACTGTGCTAAGTGATGGCATAGGACTTAATCTCTGTTGCTTTAAAGACTCCAAAGGGGAATACAGATCATATGTAATTACCAGGATGATAAGTGTTATAAAAAGCATAGGAGTATGGGGAATGTGTAACAGGAAGACCTACCCAAGTTTGCAGAAGTCAGGAAAGAAATCTCTGAGGAAGTAATGTCTTGGGGGGAAGGATGAGTAGGAGTTAGCTAGGTAGTGAGATCAGGATGTTTGGTAAAGGCAGAAGATAGACAATGAAATCCATGATATGTCTCTGCTAAGAGAATCCATGCTATGTCTCTGCTGAGGGGGTGGGGGAAGACCAGGCTGGAGGGCCTGGCAGGGTCATTAAGAGCTTTTTTAAACTATGTTAAATTAAGTGTTTCTACTTCAGACTGAGGGTGGGGGCAAGCACTGAAAAGCTTGAAACAAGATCCAATTCACTTCTTTAAAAAGATTGCTTCAAGTGCCCAGTA
This sequence comes from Arctocebus calabarensis, assembly GCA_963573935.1. NCBI lineage: Eukaryota > Metazoa > Chordata > Mammalia > Primates > Lorisidae > Arctocebus > Arctocebus calabarensis. Next base: position 10,904 of record CAUYON010188595.1, on the reverse strand, counting down.
GAGAATGAATAGGGAAAGGCAAGCCTAGAAGCAGGAAGACTCAGGCGGTGATTGCCTTTGTCCAGGTAAGGAAGGGATAGAGGTGAATGTAGAAGTAAATGAATCTATTGACCCCATCTTTTGGAACCCCAACATTCAATTTTTTAATCATTCGAACATTTATTCTTTGGTATGTAGTAGGCAACATGACCACAGGATGAACGGGATAAGACATATTCCTTATCCTCAGGGAACTTACAGTATGGAGTAATCAAACAATTAAAATATAGAGTGGTTACAGAGGGAACAGAAGAGCCATGGGCTATAACGGGGCCGCACAGGAGCAGCTCACTTCACCTAGGAGAGTTTTGCAGATAAAGCATCTTCTGAACTGAATCCTCGAATGTTAGATCAAAAAGTAAATAGCAGGAAAAAGTGCAGGACAGAGTGACAACATCACATGCAAGGTGCAACAGTAAAAGAAAATATGACCAGCTCAGGAATCGGAAACAATTCAAATGGACAATATAAAGAACAGGATGAGTGAATAGTGAAAGTTAGAGGGAAGAGCCACTTAAGCACAAGTACATGTAGCTTCCCTTTCTCAGAAGAGCAAGGGGAAATGGCAGAAGAGTCATCCCTTCTTGAAATATCACCCTGACAGCATTGTGATGAATGGACTTGACAGAGGCCAGACTGGTGCCATATGCCCTTGTTTGTGCCTCTTCCTCTACCTAGAATGCTGTTTTTCTCCCTAACACATTCCTGCGTTTTTTTAGTCAAATCCTCCTTAGCTCTAGGAAGAGACTGAGTTAACGTCTTTTCTTACAAAAATTACACATAATGCACTGCCAATAGTGCTCAATGTTATGTTATTTATAAGTCTGTTTCTAGTTCCCACCTAACCGTAAGATTCCTGAAAGAGGGAATACAGTCTTCCTCATCTCCACCAGAACTGAAACCTTGTCTGACCTATTCACTGCTGCATCTCCAGTGCCTGGAATACTGCTGGACACACACTGGGCCCTCAATATCTGTCCAGTCAAGAAAGGAAGAAAGAAATGTGACCTTTTAATCAGAGCTGACATCTTCCTCCTTTGAGTAAAGTGGTTAACAATTTGGTTAGTTAAAATAAGATCCGAATTAGTTTACATTAATCCCAAAAAAGAATCAGAAGACACATCAACTAAAACGTCACATTTGCACATTTCGACAAGGATCAGAGACTGATACTGGTAGCAGTGCTACTGTAGATGCCAACCTCCAATCTTTTCCACTACAGCCTTGTGCTTCCTTTCTAAGTGCTGAAGATGCCTACAACATTTCTCCAGTTTTCTTTTCAGATCTTGACATTCCTGCTTTGCCATTTCAAGTTCTTGGAAGCAGTGTCCACAGCATAAATCTTTAATTTCAAGGATCTTTTTCTTATCTGTAAAAATTAAATGACAAACAACTTTTACATCAGCTTAGACTACGAACTGCCATTAAAAAATGAAAGAGAATCAGACGATGACTCATGACTCAAGGCTACAGTGTAAGTGAAAGAGCATGCTATGTGTGACAGAGAAATCAGGGGGTGAGCCTTGTTGCTTCCATTTACTGGCTGTGTGACTTGGAGCATATTATTTAACCTCTCCTGAGGCTTAGTTTTTAAATATCAAACATTGGATAATACTATTTACTTTAAAAATTTTTATGAAACCTAATGCTTGGGATCTTAGTAGTGGATACCATTCCCTACTGAAAGAAAAGTAGGGGTCATCAAGAAATAGCTGGCTTCAGTATTGGGAGAAGGAATATATAAAATGAAACTAAAATAACTTGTTATGTCAGAAAGTAAGAAAATACTCAAAAATATAGGCATGTCAGAAAAAGTTTGAAGGAGCTCCGCTAGCTGAATCTGGGATAATTTGAGCACTAATTAAATATAATAATTTATAAAGTATTGAAAATGTAGAAACACATGAGTCATACCAATAACTCTACAAATGGACGAACAGACGGATAGTTAGGTTGGTGGGTAGGTAAATAGATAGATGGATGGCTGGACAGGCACACAGATAGACAAGTAGGTAAACAAGAAGGGAGGATTCTTGATTATAACGACATGCTGAGTGCCAATGGGGGTTAAGTGGAGGGAAGTCTAGAATTAGAAAAATAGTTTTGCAATCATCACAGTAAAGACTGAGGCAAAACTCATCAGTGATTCACAAACCTAAGAGAAGGTTTTAAGGAGAAGAATATTTGCATGGTCTTAAAAGTGTCTTTGCACAGATTGCTTTTAGTTTCAAGAGTAAAAATTACATGGTGAAGAAACTGGACAACGTTTTGACCCAGTGATCCAATAAAAGACAAATGGACACCACGTACGTACTCCCAACTGTGAAGACACATCATCTGTGCAGTGTTCCAGACAAGAAAGCCTGAATCTAATCACAAAGAAACATAAGACAAACCCAAAGGAGAAAAGTTCTGTTAAAAAAGGATCCAGGGAGGAGAAGAAAATATTCCTCAAAATTATCAATGTTATAAAAGTTAAGGAGAAGCTACAGTAATGTTCTAGAGTAAAGGAAGCTGAAGACAACCAACAAACAAATGTGTTGAAAATAGTTGACCCCAGACAGATTCCTGTACTTTACAGAAAAAAACTACTATACAAGACATTTCTGGGTCAACTGACCAAATTAGAACACAAACAGTAGATTGAAGAAATACTTTTACCTAATGTTAAGTTTACTATACTAAGGTTATATAAGAAAATATTCCTATTCTTGGAAAATAGTCCGAATAGGTACAAAAGGTCCCAATGTATATATAACTTATCCTCAAATGGCTCATTTTTAAAAAAGGAAATATTCACATACACACACAGAACACAAAATGGAATACAATGTTATCAAATAGGTATATCTAGTTAAAAGATAGGTGTTTTCTGTAACTTTATGTTTTTGCTACTTCTTTGTAAGTTTGAAATTATCTCCAATTTAAAAAATGATCTTAAACTGTTGAGAGATGTATATGTATTAACAACTGTTTGGCACAGTACCTGGCATAGAGCATGTACAATAAATAATAGCTGCCATTGGCAATATAGAATTTATAAAATAAAAATATACAAAAATGATGAAAACAGTAGATTGTTATTATTGGCATAAGTGACATAATAAAGTAGAAATACAAATTAGCATAGACTCAGAGGCCAATATCCAGAATGACAATGTGAAGTCATTGGTCCAATAAAATTATTTTCTGGACATTTTAGTTCTATGGAGCTGTCTATGTTCATGAGCATCAAAGCATCGACGAAGCATCACATTAGTACCACACACTACATGTCTATTTTTCATTTAAGATACTGTTGTAAAGTTGGAAACCATGCAAATGTCCATTGACAAGAAAACAGATAAATCAATTATATAATAACATATACATACAATGGAATATTACATAGCAATGGAAAATAGATGAATAGAGCTAAATGCATCAACACAGATAAATCTCAGTAGCATGATGCTAAATGGGAAAAGAGCAAGTTACAAACAATATAACAAGTATTAAAATGGATTTATAATGTTAAAAAATAAAAGTCAATAAAGATACACATAATCAAAACATAAAAACGAGAGAAATTTGCTTCTTTTTTAAAAATTAAAATATCTATTACCTCAAGTTTGGGAGAAATTGTAGGGATAGAATTGTGATCACCAGTACTGGTGACATTCTATGCCTTAAGCTGAATAGTAGGTTCCTGATCATTAGGTTTCATAACCTACATATACATTACATATATTCTTTGCATGAAACAAGTATTTCGCAATTAATGTTTAAATTACTTTAAAAGATACTAAGATTTTAGGAGACTATAAGAGTCAACAGTGATACTCTGTAGTTTAGAATTATAAAACACTTTTTCACTTAATACCATGTTTCAGAATTTAGATTATCTAATCCTGTCTAATGAATTTATTAATGTGTTTGTTTTTAAGGGAAAAAAGACTAAAGAAAAAAAATCAATATCCTACCAAGGATGGGAGCAAATAAAGGATATGCAGAAATCTCAATGTATTTGGGCAATAACAGCACTGTTTTCCTCAAATACCACTGTATTTGTCAGTACATATTGACAGGTCTAAGTAAGGAAAAGTGACAATATTAATTCATCAAATTACCAAAGAGCACAAACCACATATCGTTCACTCTGCCACATGTTAGAGAAGAGATTAAAAATACCACTCAAAAACACGCCCTCAAAAAACTCACAAGTAAATTAGAAAACATCTAATATGCTTCAGAGAGCTTTCCACTAAAAATGGTGTAATTTGAATGAAAAAGTCTCTGTGGCAATGTGAAACCCTTGCTTTCTCAGTGGTTGCGAATAAAAACATGACTGCTGTATTAAAATTCTCATTATTATTCTTGTAAAAAGAATCATTTGTAAATGGAGGGAAATCCTTAAAAAGATAGACATAGAGGACCTAAATCAAACCTGTCCTCTAAATACAAGCTGAAACCTAACTTAAACCACATTAAGTCAGAGCAGTATTATCGAATTGTTCACTCAGAAAACTGTTCACATCTTTCATCTCTTTTATCTTCAAAGTAACCCTCTGGAAGGGTGATTATGGAAGCTACAAGGACTGGTGGGGGTGAAATGCAATTACCAGCTTTGGCTTCTATTTCTTGCAAGACCAAGGGCTGAGCATGGTGTCCAGAAGTGGGTGCTGCAGGAAGGGATGCCGGGACTCCAGAGTCTCCTCTGCCAGTGGCCTGGCTGGCAGGATCCTTAGAGATCTTGCCCATATTTCTCTGAAACAAATTATCTTCATAGTTAATGCCTAGTAAAAATCTTTGTATAACTTTCTATTTAAAATGCTAATATTAAAATTATAAAACAACCAAACAACAAAAACTATTGCCTGAAAAGTATCTTGCCTAAACTATCAACAATATTTTTAAGATGTTACACAAATTTTGTCACTATGCTATGTATTAGCCTCCTATATTTTCCAAATTGTCTGAGAGAGGACTGGGGACTCATTATTATGAGACACACAGGAGCTATGGGGAGCTCGCTTATATACAGGAATTTGAGATATTTTTAATGGTTTTTGTGATCAAACCACAGGATAGACAATATGAAATCAGAATTGTTCTTGAAAATACAGAACATTTCCACTGCAGCAGGGGTCAAATTCATTAGCAACTATAATACCAACCTTTTATCGCTCACAAATTGAAAATAACAACAATAAAAACTATTAAATTTTAGATGGTAATTTATATGCTTCTAAATTAACATACACTGATTTTATAGGGATGGCCAGATGATTTCCAATGTTAAAAACAGAAACTCTGGCTTAAATTAAACATCTTGCACAAGACTATTCCTTACCAACATTTATTGAAGGCTTTTGTACTTCAATCCCTGTCATAGGTGATACAGCTACTAAATTCATTAATGGACTTTCATAGCAATATTTTCAGATTCTGGACATCTATTAAATCCAAAAAGGATAGAATACATGATATTGAGAAAGCCATCTGATTTAATTGCTTAAAAAACATTATATACTTGATTCTAGAAGCTTTGGTTTTTATTTTGTTTATGATAAACCCATTTAACTGATGTCAGGAAACTTACTTACGATGTCCAACAGAAGCTGGGGACAGCCATTATAGAGAAAAGGCAAGTTCTACATAATCAAGAGGCTATGGGTTGAAGCCAAAAGGAGTAAGAAAAACTGAACCCAAGGCAATCAACATTTCCAGTTTCTACTCAAAGAGCAGAGAAGACAAGAAGGCAAAAAATGCCAGAAAGCAGCAATCTTTTTGTCTTAGTTTTACCGTGACTTTGGTAGTAAGAAGAGACAGAATACACGTGCTTAAGTTTGCTTGAAAATTCGGTTCCATTTGGTCGGTATTTCTGTTTTCTTTTATCTATTTTGAACTGTTGTATTAATGCATTTTGATAAGCCATTCGTTTTCCTGAAAATTGTATTTTTTTAATCCATTGCACCCTCTCCATTTTAAAAAACTGTTCAATCATCTCAGGTATTTTAATAAGGAGGACTTGTTAATCTATACTGATAAATAATTTTTTATGTTTTAAAATCTGGGGACAATTCTAAAAACTAGACTAAACATAGTTTTCTCATTTATGGTACATATACTGCAAATTTATAATGACTTCATAATACTGGTTTACCTCAAGGCCCTAAATTAAGTTGGAAACAGCAGAAGGTCAAGTATTACTTCTATGACAAATCCCAGGTTAAGCATTTCCAAGCCATCCTTCATTCAGGAATGGAATCTGACCCACCCGACAAATGCTGCAAATGACTAAATTCTTAACCAGATTACATGAGTCTGTCTCCGTAGGCTTTTAAGCCACATTAAGTCACACAGATGATCTTACATTGCTTACACAATTATAAACCCTGTAAAAATACCCCAGGATTGATTTTATATATGTATGGTAGGCGTGAAGTGCTGTAGTTTCTAAATTTTTATAGCAGAGATTGCCTTTTTAGGGAAGCAAACTTAAAAGCATATAACATGATTTTCCCATTGCTTGTCAGCCTCAAAACCTGCCATAGATAATTTTTATTTTAATTGTCTATTTTCTCCAAAAATTCCTAATAAAATAGTAAGTAGTACTCATGGGAAATGATCTTGCCCAGTTATTTTTCCAATGAAGGCAACTACTCAGTGTAAAATTTTTGTGAAATCAAGGATAAAAATATCAACTAGGGTAAACTGGATAGAATGAAGTAACTCTTCAGTTCCCTCTGGCTCTAAAATTCTATACTGTTTCAAGTACAAGAAATAGAAAGGCCAAGCTGTGTCATGAATATGCTACCCAAACCCACAGTATTAGGCCAAGGATTTGTATTTTTTTAGGAGAGCAACTATAGCATATGACTACCCAAAGTAATGAGCTAGTTACCATCAAGTATGACACTGGAAGGCAGACATTTTTTTTTTTCTAGTTTGTAACTCTTTCAAGTTGGGATTAATATAATATCAAATGCTCAATCTTGGCCTTGATAACCTATAATCATGCTATCTTTTTCATGGACCTTAACTGTCATGTCTCAACTCTCCTACCAGACAAATATCATAATGGAATTTTTTTTTAACCTCCAGTTCCAAATGTTGAAATCTTTCAAGCATACTTCATTTCTTTAAGCATAAAGTAGAAAGACTTCAGTTTTATCAGATCTTCCACACAAATTAAAAGCAGCTCCCAGAGTGCTTATATGACTAAAAGAGTCCAAGTAATCCTTTTTGTGTGCACATAGCACATACACATCCATAGCACACCAGGGAGACTGTCATCAGAGTTTTGTGTAAGTCAGTCCTACCTCTATTCACTTGTTTCTGTATCGATATACTCTCTGTACTTATTTGTCATTTTTTTTTGTTTTGTAGAGACAGAGTCTCACTTTATTGCCCTCGGTAGTGTGCCATGGCATCACACTGCTCACAGCAACCTCCAACTCCTGGGCTTAGGCGATTCTCTTGCTGGGACTACAGGCGCCCGCCACAACACCTGGCTATTATTTGGCATATTTTACTGAAATATGTAAAGGCAAGAAACGGACTTCCAAACTCTTTGGAAGATTTTACAAAACTCTAATTTAATACAATACATGTTTCTTGATGTGGTCAGGCCCAGAAAACAAAAAAATAGGAATGAGAGCTACCCAGTTTCTAAAATCTTACAGGCTCTTATGAAGACTAGCATATATTCCATATGAAAAAACTGTCTAGAAGCTAAAAGCTTGTGTCGGTGACTGTGAGGTAGTAAAGTATTTTTACAATAAAATATACAAACCTTTTGATTTGCTACAAAAAGTTTCTTAAACCACTGGCAACAACAAGTCTTACATCTTATAATGAAGAAAGGAAAAATACCACATACAACTTCTACAATCATCCTTGATGTTCAACAGCTCTTTTTACTCTGAGGAACATACCTTTTCCCTATCTGAGTCAGCATTTTCTATAAGTAGATAAAGTATATCTCGAAATGCCTTCTGAATGCAGGCCTTTAGTTTTTCAAAATATTGGACAGACACCCATTTTGAAGAACAAATCGACATCATTTCCAAAAGCTGTTTGTCCCCCAAACCAGTGATGTGTTCCTTTGGGATATCCCATAAGAGAACCCCAAGTACTGTGAGGATGTCTTCCTCATACTGACAGATCTCCAGTTGGATCCTCTTAGCCTCCTGCAGAGTCCACTCTCTACGACTCTGGTCTAGACATGTCTGTAATTCGGTCTCCTTCTGGAGAAGCAGTTCAGTTTTTTGTTTCATAAAGTCTTCTTTAGCTATCGTAAGCACCTCATTAATTTTGTTTCGATGATCATCTAAAAATTGCCGGTAATCTTGCTCATTTTGTTCTTGAATTTTGTTGATTTCGTCTTGCTTTTCTTTGTTCCATTCACTCCAAGCCTTAGCCAGCTCAGCCCTGATGACCACAGGGACCTCCTCATTCTTTAACTCTAGTTCCCTCTGAAGAGACTGAATCTTCTCTTCCAATTCCTTTCCAGGTATTACATTTTGCTTCATATTTTCAAGCTCACTTTTCCATTTCTCTTTAGCTTCAGAAACAGCAAACAATATCTAAACAACATAACAATATATGATTAAAAAATCTTTATGATTCTTCTCATTAACAAAAAAATTAAAGTAACTATTTGGGTTAACCTCTGAACTTAATGTAGATAAGATATTCTAAAAAATATACTTACACTATCCTTAAGGATCTTCTTCTTCATTTAAAATCATCTAATAGTTTATATCTTACATTATTTAAAAACAAAACATTAGTTTCTTGATGGGGAACTAAAAGTCAAAATTGGCCAAAGACAGGAAAAAAAAGGGGGGGGGGGTGGAAGGTGCATGTGTGTATGTGAGGGTGTGTATGTATAAAATATAAAGTTATAAAAACACCCATATTAGAAAAATATTTCATATTAGGCTTTTGATATACCATCAAATTTTATCTAAGCCCCCAACAAACTATATATTATTTACCTAAAGCAAAAGCATTCTTATAAGGGAATCTTCACCTAGGCATATAACATATACCTACATAATTATTTTCTGATAAACATAATTATGCTTTAATGCAATTTTAGAGACGAGAATAATTCATTAAATGACAATGTCAAGCAGAAAAAGTCATGTTATTTTCTATAACAAAATAATAGGATTAGTGGATGGTAGGTATAGTACCTAACTAGAAAGTAATCAGAATATCATACCCTGGGCTCTGTCTCTAATCCTGCCATTGAGTGCAAAGACTGCCAGTGCAGGTGCTTAACAAAGCCGACTCTGGAGACAAACTGCTGAGATTAACTCACTGGCTGTGGAACTGGAGGCTCATTTCTCAACTTCCTTGAGCCTCGATTTCCTGAGTTATAAAATGGGAATAATTACAGTGCCAATTTGATAAGGTTGTTTAAATAACATAAGACAATCCATTTAAAATATTTAGCACAGAGCTTGACAGCTAACAAGGACTCAATAACTATTATGTAGTTAGTATTACCTTTGGGTGCACAGCCTTGGAAAAGTCACTTTGGCACTTATCTTCACCTATGTAATGAGCAGATTGGCTGTTGACTTTAGGTCCCTTTTACTCCTAACATATCCTGACTGAATTCAAAGAAGTCACAAGCAAGGACATAATGATGTCAAAAGACAGAACTGGTCAACTCCAAAGGCTTGGCCTAGGGAGTGGCATTTGCTATTAATCAATATTATATATATATATGTTTGGGATAATGAGACAGGGTATCTACTTACTAAATTTTCTACAAAAGGAACCCAACATCTAAACTTTACAAAAGAATTCATTGCAAAATTCTTTTGCTACCAGCAGAATAACTCTATAGTAATTTGAAACATATTTAAAGAGCATTTTTAAAGAAAACAAGTCATGTTGCAATGCATGCCTGGAAATCTTTTAACAACTGACTTGCATGGAGGTGGTGGATCCCAGGGAGTCTGGATCGCTTGCCCAATATTACCAAAAATGTGCATCTTCCCATGTGAAGTTTGACAAGGAGCATCTGACAGCATTAATCAACTTAGTAGTTCCCAAACTTTGCCACACATTAGAATCAACTGAAGAACTTTAAAAAATCCTAATGCCCAGGTTACTCACCATACCAATAAATACACAAAGTTTGAGGGTAGGGGCCAGGCCACAGTGTTTTTTAAAGAGCCTCCAGTTATTCCTATGTACAACAAAGTTTGAGAATCACTGAACCAACCTCACTATTTCTAAATTCTAGAAATTGGTTTTAAATTGCCACAGATCTTCACTGATCACTCTAATCTTAAAAGAACTCTCCAGCCAATGTTATAAAACTGAATCTTTCTGAACCTCCTTTGGTTTGAAGGAAGGATGCACATGTTAGCATTATGTTTTGTGGCTGATATAATTATCTAGAATAATGCTTCTCACATCCAAGTGCAGTCCAAAGGCCAGCTGTATCACAACCTCTGGGAGCCTGTTAGAAATGCAAATTCTAGAGGAAGAGGAGCCAAGATGGCAATCTGTAGCCAGCTTTCCACAGAGGTTCCCGTCTGAAGGAGAGTTAAAGGACAGAAACTCAGCAAGAAAGCCGATGGTTTGGATCTGAGCCAAAAGAAAAGGTGGAAGAATGCACATCAACCCTGCTGGGGTGACCTGAGACCCCAAGGACACAAACAAAAAGGTACAGAGCACATCACCAAGCAGACGGGAGTCCCCTCCCCCATGAGAGGCTTGCAGCATACTCCATACCTCCATACAAACAAGCAAGCAGAGTTCAGATGTCCTCCCACTCTACCCCACGGCAGAGACCCTCTAAAAACCTGAACTCCTTCTCCTACTAGGGTACCGTGGTACTCTCCTGCCAGGCATAA
>CAUYON010188593.1:0-11927 GCA_963573935.1 Arctocebus calabarensis | reverse complement strand
TCACAGCAACCTCCAGCTCTTGGGCTTAAGCGATTCTCTTGCCTCAGCCTCCCTAGTAGCTGGGACTACAGGCGCCCGCCACAGCGCCCGGCTATTTTTTTGTTTTGCAGTTCGGCCGAGGCCGGGCTTGAACCCGCCACTTCGGTATATGGGACCGGCGCCCTACTCGCTGAGCCACAGGAGACGCCCTACAACGGTATTTTATATGCTCCTGCATAATACTGTGGTTCCTCTTACTAGAGAGCTAAATGCTAATCCAATATGACTTGCCTTGTGGAGTTAGAAACTTTATTGAACAGAACATGAATAAAGTCGTCTATATTTTAGTTTACATTGGGTTCTGTATAAGAAATGTCAGCATTTTGAATGGCACTTGGCAGAATTTCCTTGAAGTGGATCATAGGTTTTCTTTGTTTGTTGGTTTTTTCCCTCTCTCTCCTTCTCTCTCTTTAGATTTATCTTTTTTATGCATCAAAAAAATCTAGTTTGACAGATCAGAAATGATGCTCATTGAGATTACATAGTGGAGTGGGGAAGGGATTGTGAAATCACTCAGCTTAGGGTGCAGATGGGGCTATATAAAAATGAGGAGCAGTCTTAAAAGCCAGCACTCAATGATCTATTTTCCTTTTGCTTAGATTTTGGTTACATTAAGTATTAAGCAACCAAAAATATTGAATTATAAAGGTGGAATACAGGAGACTAGAAAGAAATTCCTTGGGTATGTTCGTGAAGGAAGCTCTCTGCATTATCAGTATTATTATGAAAGACACAACAGCTACTACCCAGAAACAAGGAAGGGCCTCTTTCTAGTCTTTGCACTTAGAATCATAATACTTTATTTTCTTTAGAAGAAGATACTACCCATATGTCTGAAAAATTTCCATTGACAAATCATATGCATAAACAGTACAAAGGCTTTTCAACTCTCTTACTTAAAGAGAAAACTGTTTTCTGAGTCTTTAGAGAGATTCCTTGGCAGTGGAATATTTACTTTGTTAGTTCTCCTCTATTACATATGTCCCAGCCAAATTCCCTTCTACCCAGTACCTCAGGGATGACTACGCTTCCTTTTTTTCCTCCCTCTCTGCTTCTCCCCCTCTCCATTCTCTCTCTTTCTCCTCTGTCCTCCCTTTTTTCCGACCTCCCTACTTTCTCTCTTCCTCCATTCCTTCTTTACCTTTTGCCTATTTTGGCATAATTTTAATCAAGTGTTTTCTTAAAGCTCTATCACTAAGCTCCTGATTGATAAACTGCCACCTTTTTTTTTCCCTGAACATTTTATTAAGAATCAGATAACATGACCTTCAAAACTTTCCATTTTTATTTCTCACATCCGAGCGGAACTCTGATCCCCAACACTTTTCTGAAATTTCCAATTCTCATCATTCATATATTCTACTCTAATATTCCCCTTTCAATCACATAATAAAACTGAAAGGATAAAGCTAACACCAGTGTGCATAGTTCACAAATTTTAGGACACAAAATATCAAATATATTCAGTTCTTTTGTACTTGCTATATTTATACTGCTTCAGAGTTTTCCGGTGGTTTCACAACTAAAATATCAAATCTCTGAACTGCATTGGGGAAAGAAAGTCCCGTGGAAGATAATTTTGGGGGAAACCTCTGCCATATTCTGCCCAGATATTTATAATGCCTGTTAAAATCCCTGATAAATACCAAAGTAAAGATATAGTATCCTGAGCATACTTAACTATGGAATCATTTTATTGTTAATGTATAGAGATACTTCATCAGCCACTTCTTGAAATCTATTTATCTTATTTTATTCTCACCAAATTCCTAAAATATGATTAATATTGTAACCTACTTATAGATAATGAGTAAAATTAAAATATATGTCATTATTATTTTTCAGATATATTTTTATAAGTAGATGAAGTAGGGTTTGAATACTGGTATGTGTAATTTTCATTTTTTCAATTTTCTCCAAAGCAAACAGAAGCTGCAATGATTCCATGGAACTAAAACATGGGCTACCAATACTTATTGATTCTTTCTATGCCAGGCCAACATCTCTCCCTCACTTCTATTTCAAGGAAGATTTACTAATCTAGTGAGAACATAACACCTTCTTTGAGCCAGCTTTAAGAGAAGGCAATGCCATTGTTTGTTAAAGAAAAGAGCAAATACTTCATCCTTTCTCTCTTTGGGTTCTGGCCTTGAAGAGCAGGCTTTTGTCTACCTGAACAGTTCATTCAGGAATCTTTATCCATAAAGTTAGTTAGTAGCTCATGTTCTACAGACCCAGTCATCTCAAGTTAAAGGATGACCCCTTATGTCATCAGTTCTGGCAAGACCAAAGGCAGAAGTCTTGTTCTGAGGGAAACGGAGTGCTTGCATGCACAGGTATTAAGAGAAAATATTTTATTATCTTTTGATTGTTGCTTGTTCATTGTTTGAAGGGCCACATTCAATAGGAGCTAGTATGATTTAAAAACCAGAAACATTCTTTAAAACTAGGAAACAGGACCCAAATGAGGCAATTGGATTGCTCTAGGAAATATCCAAAATATGACAGAACTAGAAATCAGTCATCATCGTTAATAATGAATGGTTATGATCTGATTACTGTGTGTGAGGCAATATGCTAAACAACACAGACAAATGCTATCCACTTGAATCAGAGGCTCTTAGCTCTCTGCCTATCAAGAGAACTTTAAGAATATGCTAGGACCCAGATACAGTGAGATCAAGGATGATTGGCTTATATAAACATTATATTTAAAATAACTATTCAAAATTATTTAAAAATTATACTACTAAACATTTTACTTATGTACTATGAATATATATTCAATTAAGCATTACTGAATAAAATTAGTTGCATTCCTTAGAGAATTTTTTACAAAATTGCCATAAGTACTTACATATATGTTTTATATGTATGTTTTAGTTACATGTATTTTTTTCTTATGGATAATATATGTCTAATAATCGTGATCACTACTGACTGGGTCATATTTGAAACCCTACTAAAGAGCTAGTTATATTTTTGCTGTTTTAAAAGCCCTTGAGCTTCAGAATCTCCTATCAACAACTTCCAAGTCCTGAAATTTTACAATAAAAAGAAAAGTTGACATGATTTTATTCATTCTGTTACTTACAAAACGCCAAGAAGGTTTCAAAGTCATAATAATTATTATTGTGAAGAGAAATAGGCAATGAAATAGGTTTTATTGCTGCAGAACAAACAAAGAAATAATCACACCCTCAGTATACATCCAAAAGTCTTACTATTATTGCAACAAAAATGAAAAACAAAGTTATTGCCACTGAAAAATAAAACAGTAAATATTATACAGTCTTGAGACCTCACATTTAAATAATCCATTTCAGTATACAAGCATCAAAGAAACAAGTACTTTACTTTTATAGAGATGGTTTCCTTCAAAGATGTGAAGGTAATTTATATATATTTTTTCTATAGTATCTTCTGATTATATCTGAATTAATCTTTATGATTTAAAAAAGATTCCATTAAATATTTGTCACCTGTGTATTTACATAGAGATTTATAAATTGGAAATAAAACTAATATTTAGTTTTCTTAGCAGAAAATAGTTAAATAAAAAACTAATAACATAAGTGGATATCAAGACATTTAAAATTCAGTTACATTAAATACATCACTAATTAATAACAGTGAATTTTTAAATATTAATCCCAAGAGCCAAAAATGTAACTCAGATTATTTTCAGCTGATTCATTGATGAATATGCCTATTTTGAAAGATAAATTTGCATGTATTTATAGCACTAATACAACTAAATCACTACTTGAAAATAGAGACATTTTATTTCAGTATTATACAGTTTAAGTAAATTTTTAACCAAGAATAACAGAATTTCATATGTAATGCAATGTCTACATACAACCATAAATTTATTTAGAAATAGAGAGTCATTTACTTTCTGTAGCTTGTGTCTTCACATTTGTCAACTTACAGATTTTCCTAAATTTCTCAGGTATAGGTTTTTGCTAACAATTACAATTATGATTTGCACTACAAATTGGTGTTTTCATGTTATTATTTTAGTACATAAAACTTGTAACAATTCCAAGGAATTATTCCGAATTCCTCTCTGCCCTATAATCATTATAGATTTGATTTTTCCTTTTACATCACTTTCCTATTCATTCTCATGCTCATAATCTTTACTGACACATCCCCCCATGCTCTCTTTACCCCTTTCCCACTCCAATTAATTCCTCCTATCTCTCCTGCCTTGAGCAAGTATTATACTTCTTATATGTGCTAGGACTAGGCTTTCATTTGTCACTAATTAAATGTAGTCACTGGTTGTCCAAAGCAGGATGCAAACATTAAACTAGAGAACGAATTAAGTACAGATTTAATTTGACAACTATTTTGAAGTAAAAGCCGACATACACGAGAATGTAAGAACCTCTAGGTATAGGAGGAGTCAGTTCAGAGGAAGCTTCTTTTACAGACTAATACTTCAACAGCAACCCAAAGTGTGAGTTGATGTTAGCTAGGTAAAGAAGGTTCACAGCAGTGAGAGTTCCATCTGAGGAGAACAGATTCAAAGATCTTAGATCGGGAAAGAGTAGGGAAAATTCTAGGAAAACATCCGTGAGGTCCAGGTGTGCATATGAAGCAGGAGACAGCTTTGGGGACAGGAGGAAAGACCTTGGTGACCAAGGTCGTTAGTGTTGAATTAATTGTGAAATGAATTATTACAAAAGCATTTCTGAGTTTTAAGTAAAGAAGGTAAGAAATCACCAAAATATAAGCTTTAAATTAAAGTTAAACATTAAAAATAAATTATCAATCTTTTTATAGCAAAATGGAGGTGCGAGTCAGGAGACGAAAGACTAAGTTGAAAAATAATCAATAATTGCTTCCTGGCCTTTTGGCTAAGATCAAGTGAAAAATAATCATAAACAGGACGAGAATAGTGATGTATTTGGAGAAAAGTACATGAATCTTAGAACAATTTAGGGATCAAAAGTGATGGTTATCAGCAACAGGTTGAAAGAGAGCATTCATTGGATGTATGAATTTATACGGCCTGAATCCAGCATTTTTAGTTTTGCTCTCTGGTCACCTAACCATATGAATTGAAGCACCTAGAGTAAGTATGATCACCAAAGGAAATAAATGATCAAGAAAAAAGAGGACTGAAGATTTCTCTCTGAGTCTCTTTAACAATTAGGTCAAAGAAGTTAGAAAGTGCCACAGTAAAACTCCAAGAAGGAACATAAATTGAGAGAAGCGTAAAATGGGTGCCATGATACAGAAACTGGCCACAAGGTTTCAAGAAGAAGGCAGCTGTCAACCATTTTGATTGTTACTCAGTAGTGCTGACAAATACCTCTGAGATTTTTCAGTATTTTTTTCCTCGTGTTATAAAAAGCATCAGGTTTTACAAACTGTTATGCATATAATTTAGTCTGCTGAGTGATAAGGGAGTGGAATGTGTAAAAATCTTAATGACAAGGGTATGAAAATATTTCCAAAATATTGTGTGTGAAAAGACAGCTAGAACAATAGCTTGAGGGGCATATGATATTGGTGATTTTGTGTATTTTCTATTTTGTTTTGCCTGATTCTTATTTAACATGAGAAAGACAGGAGTCTCCTTATATAGTGAGGAGAAAGAATCAGTAGATGCAAGTTTAATGTGAAAGAAGACCTAATTGACCAGATTGTGAAACACAGCACTGGTGATACAGTTAAGAATGAGAAAATAATAAAAGGATGGATAATGCAAAGATTGAAAGAAGATGTGTTTCGTGCAGCTAATTTAGTGATTAGATGAATTTCTCAATTAAAATATAAACTATTAATATAATTCTCATCCACGTGAAACAAGAACTAGCGGCTATTCTACAGTATACTTACATATTGAAGAAATAATCATGCAGACTGATTTAGACAGATTGTTAATTTCTTTAAATGTCAATGATGAGTAAAACACATCAACACCAAGGACTTGGTTTTATCTAATGGAGAATAAAAGTACTTTGTTTAAAAAAATTTCTACAGTACAAATGGAGACTTTTGATGCAATTGGAAGTGATACTGTAAGTTAAATATCCCTTCCCCAAGTGCTTGGAGACAAAATTATTTTGATTTTCAACTTTTTTTCAGATATTGGAGTAATTGCATTATACTTACTCCAACTGAGCTTTTCAAATTGAGAAATCATAAATGCTTCAACAAACATTTCCTTTGAGTATCACGTCAAGGCAAAAAAGTTTCAGATTATCAAACATTTCAAATTTTCAAATTTCAGATGCTCAGACTGTATCAAACAAAAAGGCTTTGAGGCTGCCATACCTCAAAGATGAATAAAAAGAGATAAAACAAACTTATAGAATTTTAAACTACGGTCCATTTAACAAATAGTCATGAAAACAGATACATACTGCCATTTTTTCCCTAAATTTGCCATTGGAAAAATTGAGTTATTTTTTTTAGAAAAGTTACCTTCAAATCTTAGTAAAATGTTATGCATTTATGCCCAAATTTAAATAATTTCAAAGACTTACATTCAAAATTATTTGTGATCTTTTAATTTTTTACTAGTGATAAAAATACACATAGCATATAGTTTACTGTCTCAACTGATTTTAAGTGTACAGTTCAGCAGCCTTCAGTGGATTTATACTGTTGTGCGATCATCACAACCACCCACCTCCAGAACACTTTTCTTGCAGAACTGCGACTGTGACTCCATTAAACAATAACTCCTCATTACCTGTTGTACCCAGCTTCCAAAAACCATAATTCTACATTCTTATTTTATTGTTTTGACCACTCTAGGTACCTCATATTCATGACATCATATAGCTAGTTCCTGGCTCCTTTCACCTCACATCATTACCTCAAGGTTCATCCATGTTGTTAAGTGTCAGAATTTCATTCCTACAGTTTAATAATATTCCATTGTGGGAACATTCAACTATAAAAAATACTGAAATCATGTCAGTCATGACACAGGGATCATTCTAGAGGACTTTATGGACGTGAAATAAAATAGGCACAGAAAAATAGTCATATGTGGAAGTTAAGAGAGCTGCTCTCATAGAAGTTAGTAGAAAATGGGAAGAGGGAAGATAGAAGTTGATTAACAAAATCTATAGCAAGATAAGAGGAATAAATTCTAACATCCCACACCATTGTAGAGTGATTATCTTTAACAATAATTTATTATATATTTTAAGATCGCTAGAAGAGAGAATTTTGAATAGTCCCAACACTAAAAAATAACAAATATTTAAGGTGATGGACATTCTGATTACACTTATTTGATCATGATAAATAATCTAAATGTATTAAAATATCACAGTGTACCCCACATACATGTACATTCATTATGTTATTTAAAAATAATGATAAAACAATTTTCCTCTCTGTGTATGCCAGATTTTAATTGGCAATTCATCTGTTTCCCCCTTTGACTATTATGAATAATATATACTATGAACATAGGTGCACAAGTATTTAGTAGAGGTTATATTTTTAAGTTTGGATGTATATACCCCCAAAGAGAATTGCTGGATTATATGGTAAGTCTATTTTTAATTTCTTGGAGGAACCATATTGTTTTCTCCTGTAGCAGCCATAGCATTTAATTCCCCAACCATCACCAGTGAAATACAAAGTTTCCACTTTCTGCACATCCTCACCAACACTTGTTATTATTATTACTTTTTTTTAGGTAGCCATCCTAACAGGTGTGAAGTGGTATCTCATGGTTTTCATTTGGATTTCCCTAATGATTAGTGATTTTTGAGCATCCTTTCATGTGTTTATTAGGCATTCATATATCTTTTTTGAAAAAATGTTTGTATTCAAGTTCTTTGTCCATTTTTTAATTGAGTTATGTGTTTTTATGTTAGTATTAAGTTTTAGGTATTCTCTATATATTCTGGTATTAATCTCTTATCAAATATATGATTTGCAAGTATTTTTTTCTATGCTATGTGTTTCTTTTTCATTCTGTTGAGTTTCCTCTGATGAACAACAGTTTTTAATTTTCATGTAGTTTAATTTGATTATTTTTCTTTTGCTGCTTCTTTCTTTGATGTTGCATTCAAGAAGTCTTTATCAAATACAATGTCATGAAACTTTTGACCTATATTGCCTACTTAGAGTTTTACTCTTACAAGTAGGCCTTTGGGCATTTTGAGTTAATTTTTGTATATGTGGTAGTTGAAGATTCAATTTCGCTGTTTTGCATTTGAATATGCAGTTTACCACCATCATTTTTTTAAAGGACTGTCCTTTCTCCCTTAATGTTTTTTGTCATCCTTGTTGAAAATTATTTGATCAGCAGGGGTTTATTGTAGGTTTTCTATTCTATCTCATTGAACTACATATCTCTTTAAGCCAATACCACACTGTTATGATTACTGAAGATTATTAATAAATTTCAAAATCTGAAAATATAATTCCTCTTTCTTGGTTGTTATTTAGTATTATTTTTACTTTCAGAATCCCTTGAGAATCAATATAAATTTTAGTATGGCACTTTCTATTTCTACAAAAAGAACATATATCCCCTTGGACAGTAAGCACATTTTGCCACTGTAAGTATTCCAATGCATGAACATAGGTTGTCCTTCCATTTATTTTTTTCCTTTAATTTTTTTTGATGTTTTTACTGTTTAAGACTTATCCCTTCTTGGTAAATTTTATTATTATGTATTTAATACTTCCTGATATTATTGTTTTCTTATAATAGCTTTTCAGGAGTAAATTTAAGAAATCAGTAGTTTCTTTATGCCCTAACAAAGTAAATACCTGCACATCCTCTACCTTGGAGATGAGAGATGGATAGCCAATCTAGTATAAAAGCTAAAATTCATGTGCATAAAACAATCCATACTTTACTGTGCAATACTTTTCCCTAGAGTTGCAAGCTTTCAATGGACACCAGAGTTCTAAAATGATTACATCAGATGGATTCTGCTACTGCAATATTTTTCTAAATAGGTATTAGGTGTGTGTTTACCCTCCTTCTCTTCTCCCCTTCTCCCTACTAAATTTCATTGAATTTTACTCTCATATGTGAGATAAGTGTTAATTCACTAGTTACAATTTAGTATCAAGTAAATTGGTATTTATTTTTCTTTTCTTGGGATATTTCACTTGGAAGAATAGTCTCCAGTTCCATTCAGGTTGTTACAAAAGCTACTAGATTGCCATTTTCTCTCCAGCTTTTATTATTCATTGGTTGAGGATATTTCTTGGGATCTTAAAGCTCTGGCCCTCTGGCCTGCCAAAACACAGAGTGTGTTCCTGTGACCAGCTAAAGCTTCAGGCGGAGATGCAAGTAGTTAAAGTCAGAAACTATCAGTCTATATTGAACTTGTCCATTAAAATTAAGATGACCAGGAGGTGGGCCAATGGTGAGAACATCAGTGCCTTAATTTGCTTTTGGCAAAGTCTAGCCTCCATTGCCTTCCTTATTTACTTTTAATTTAGCTTTTACTGCTATGGTATGTTATGTTTTGTTTTGTTTTTCATTTTCTTTGTCTTACACACACCTATTCTAGTGTTAATCTCACTGCTTAAACTAGACGCACTGACTGCTGCAAACTTCAAAGAAATGCTGACTGAAACAAAGCAAAAAATGAAGCAATCATTTCTTCTTCCTAGGTAAACATTTTTCACTTGAAATCCAGGAAGCTGAGTCCTTATTTACTTCCAACCTTGCGATAGCTATATAATCTACTTGGCAAGCTCCTACTCTTGCTGACTTTTAAATATTGGAGAAACTGAGACTCTGTCCTCTAATCTCTCTGTTTAAAATTACTTTTTATATGATTTCTATAGAAATTCTGGATACCCCAGTTAACTATTTGAACCATTTTATAACCAGCCTTTCCTTTCAGAGTATATGATACCACCCAGTAACTTAAACATTTTTTGTTTGTTTGTTTGTTTGTTTTTGATTTTGTTTCCTTTTAAACCTTAGATTTGTGGTCTAGAAAATATTCTGAATGTCTCCCCGTCTGGCTGGTAACCTAGACTAATCCTCATCGTCTCCTGCTGAAGTATCACAATCATTACCTAAGTAATTTTCCTTTTTTGCATTCTTGCCCTTTCTAGAGTATATTTCAACACCTTTTACATGTGATCTTTTGAATCCTATCCTCAAAACCTTCCAGATTCTTATCACAATTTAGAATAACATTGAAACTTCTTACCATGACCCACAAGTCAGTATGCACCATTCTCCTATGGTACACTCTGATCTTATGCTGTGTTGTCTAATGTCATTGGGATAAATCATTAATATATAACATTTCATCCCCCCTTATAAAATAATTCACAACCCATCCTGAATAGTCATGCAAAATCTTGACAAAATGCCATGTGTACCACACTGAGAGGATTTAAGAACTAACATGTTGCTCTGCCCTGCTGTGTTAACCAGTTAAGTTCCACATAGAGTTTGCTAGGTTAGCCTAAATTCTGGAATTAAAAGAGCATTTTTATTGAGAGATACACTCAATCCATCATACAAACACTACATATCAATGATAAATAATTCCATTTATGTAAGCCTCTACATTATCAGATATATCATTCCTCTCAAATATCAACAGTTGCTTACAGAACTAATCAGAATGCCTAAAAGATAAGAAAACATTGAATAGTCCGCAGTCTTCACCACAGTACTATTCAATATCAAAAGACTATCACTTTCTTTATTACTCTTTTTTCTCTTCTTTCTTTCTTTTTTTTTTTTTTTTTTTTTATAAAGAGTCTCAAGCTTTTGCCCTGAGTATAGTGCATTGGTGTCAACAGCTCATAGCAATCTCAAGCGATTCTCTGTCCTCAGCCTCCCAAGTAGCTGGGACTACAAGCGCCTCTGTCACAATGCCCAGCTATTTTGTTGTTGTTGTTGTTGTTTTTGCAGTTGTCATTGTTGTTTTTTTAACCTGGGCCAGATTTGAGCCCATCAGCCTTGGTGTATGTGGTTGGCACCCTACCCACTTAGCTATGAGTACCACCAAAAGACTATCACTTTCTTTAAAGTTCTGAGAATAAAGAAAGTATTCATCCAACTAAAATTTCATTTAGATACCTGTTGACTAATATTTTGAAACATAATATAATATAATAAATTGCAGGCTGTACCTGTGGCTCAGAGGAGTAGGGCGCTGGCCCAATATACTAGAGGTGGTGGGTTCAAACCCAGCCATGGCCAAAAACTGAAAAAAAGAAAAAAAATCACTGTCTCATCCTTAACAAAGAGAATGAATTCTAAAATCAAGACAATTTAGAGATAAATTTAGGTGAAAGTAACATATAAGCAAAAGACTCTGACAGAATGAAGAGTGAACAGTATTCATTTCTTTTATTGTATAATTAAAACTAAACTTTTGGAATTAGGATTATAGAACAAAATACTTAAAATGTAAAAATAATAAAATCTGGCAAAATTGAGAAATGTTTAGGACTTATGGGGGAAACTGAAGAGGACTATGTACATTAGTTTTCATTTCAAATCATTAGTTGTTTTTAATTTTAGAATGTATAATTTAGAAAAATATCTCCAGCTTATTTTTTAAATTACTATTATGCATTTTCTATACCTTAGAGTGCTGTTTGTAAAATCTGTTCTTTGAGATTAAACTGGAATATCTTTAGTTCAGCAATTCATTTAATACCATCAATTTTTTTCAGTTGTTAATTTAAAGTTATTTTTAAGTTTTAAGTATTCAAGTAGCATGGTATTTTCTTTCTTTCTTTCTTTCTTTCTTTCTTTCTTTCTTTCTTTCTTTCTTTCTTTCTTTCTTTCTTTCTTTCTTTCTTTGTTTCTTTCTTTCTTTCTTTCTTTCTTTCTTTCTTTCTTTCTTTCTTCCCTTCCTTCTTTCCTTCCTTCCTTCCTTCCTTCTTTCTTTTTCTTTCTTTCT
>CAUYON010188588.1:0-42395 GCA_963573935.1 Arctocebus calabarensis | reverse complement strand
TATTAAATCATAGCTGTGTAAATTAATGCAATCATGGGGTGCAAGGTGCTGGTTTTATATATAATCTAAAATACTTTCATCAAACTAGTTAACGTAGCCTTCATGGCACCCTCTTAGTTATTGTGTTAAGACACTTATATTCTACATTTAGTAAATTTCACAGGTACCCTTGTAAGATGCACAGTAGGTGTGGTCCCACCTATTAGTCTCCCTCCCTCCATCCTCCCCCATCTTCCCCCATCCTCCGCTCCCCTCCACTACCCTCCCCTTTCCTCCCTCTCCCCTCCCTCTCTCTTCCTTCTCCCCTTTCCTCCCCCATCCTCCCCCATCCTCCACCCTCCCCTCCCCTCCCCCTCTCCTTTCCTCCCTCTCCCTTCCCTCTCTCTTCCCTCTCCCCTTTCCCCATATTCTTGGGCTATAATTGGTTTATAGCTTTCATATGAAAGTTATAAATTGCTTTCATAGTAGGGCTGAGTGCATTGGATACTTTTTCTTCCATTCTTGAGATACTTTGCTAAGAAGAATATGTTCCAGCTCCATCCATGTAAACATGAAAGAGGTAAAGTCTCCATCTTTCTTTAAGGCTGCATAGTATTCCACTGTATACATGTACCACAATTTATTAATCCATTTGTGAGTCGATGGGCACTTGGGCTTCTTCCATGATGTAGCAATTATGAATTGGGCTTAATCTTAGCAATTAAGATTCCGGTACAAATATCTTTTGTTATGTGATTTTTGGTCTTCTGGATATATACCTAGTACATGAATTGTAGGATTGAATGGTAGGTCTATTTTTTGATCCCTAAGTGTTCTCCAAACATCTTTCCAGAACAACATATTAGTTTGCTTCCCTACCAGCAGGGTAGAAGTGTTCCCTTTTCTCCACATCCATGCCAACATCTGTGGTTTTAGGATTTTGTGATGTGGGCAAATCTTACTGGAGTGAGATGGTATCTCAAAGTAGTTTTGATGTGCATTTCTCTGATGATTAAGGATGATGAGGATTTCTTCATGTGTCTGTAGGCTGTGCACCTGTCTTCTTCAGAGAAGTTTCTATTCAAGTCCCTTGCCCACCCTGAGATGGGATCACTTGTTCTTTTCTTGCTCATATGTTTGAGTTCTCTGTGGATTCTGGTTATTAAACCTTTGTTGGAGACATAACCTGCAAATATCTTCTCCCATTCTAAGGGCTGTCTGCTTGCTACTTACTGTGTTCTTGGCTGTGCCGAAGTTTTTAGTTTGATCAGGTGCCAGTAATGTATTTTGGTGTTGCTTCAATGGCCCGGGGCGGGGAGAGGGCCTCCTTATAAAATATTCACCCAGGCTGATTTCTTCAAGAGTTTTCCCTGCACTTTCTTCTAGTATTTTTATAGTTTCATGTCTTAAGTTTAAATCTTTAATCCAGTGTAAGTCTATCTTAGTTAATGGTGAGAGGTGTGGGTCCAGTTTCAGTTTTCTACAGGCCACCAGCCAGTTCACCCAGCACCCTTTGTTAAGTAGAGAAAATTTTCCTCTCTGTATGTTTTTAATTGGCTTCTCAAAGATCAAGTAACGGTAAATAGCTTATCTCTTGGTTCTCTATTCTGTTCCATACGTCTACCTCTCTGTTTTTGTGCCAGTACCATGCTGTTTTGATCACTATCAATTTATAATGTAGTCTGAGGTCTGGTAGTATGCTTCCTCCTGCTTTGTTTTTATTTCTGAGTCTTGACTATTCGAGGATTTTTGCAATTCCATATAAAATGAAGTATTATTTTTTCAAAATCTTTAAAATGTGTATATTTTTTATTTCAGGTTAATGTGAGGATAAAAACAACTAGGTTACAAGGTTTACATTTGTTAGGTAGATTCTCTGTTGTAGTTGTGTCCCTCACCCAAGAGGTATACCATATATCCTTATACCGTTCCTGTTAATTTAAAAGATACTTGTTTACAATGGAAGATACAGACGAAGAATTAAGATTTAGGCATGAGTATAAGCCTGAACAGGGTTCCTTGAAGTTATCTTTAAATTTTTTTATTTCTTTTTATGGAGCCTTTAGACTTCATATTTTTTTTTCTCTTTTTTGAGGCAGAGTCTCACTATGTCGCCCTGGGGAGAGTGCCGTGGCGTCATCACAGCAACCTCAAACTCTTGGGCTCAAGAGATTCTCTTGCCTCATCTCCCCTCTTAGCTGGGACTACTGGTGCCTGCTACAATTCCTGGCTATTTTGTTTGTTTGTTTGTTTGTTTAGCAGGCTCCAGCCAGGTTCGAACCCACCAACCCTGGGGCATGTGGCCAGCTCCCTAACTGCTGAGCTATGGGTGTTGGGCCTAGACTTCATATTTTATGTGGTCCTTCAAAGACAGTAAATCCTGTCCTTTGGGGAATTTCAACTTGAAGATAGGGAACTGAAAGGAGGAATCTTTCCAGATTGAGTTGACAATGAAACCACTTTCTACAGTCATTTCTCCCCAGAGACTGGTAAAACAAATTGTTAAGAAGCAGACAGTTTGATCAAGTGGCAGCTGGAACAGTTCAGTCCGAGGCTCCCCCCAGCCCTTCCTCACTCCTGAAAATGCAAAGCTAAGCTGGAGTCAACTGGTCAACTTTTGTAGCATTCTCTATGGCTGTCAGTTCAGGTTTTTGTTCTATTGGTTTGGTTGGGTTTTGATTTTGGCTGCGTTTGCTACCTGATTAACTGAGAATAATCCCCAGCCTCCTGTGTAAACCCTGAATTACATAATATGTTCTCTGTCCTTACGCCATATGCCTTCTACATTAGGGACAGCTCCAGAGAAGGCAAAGGCAGCCTGTGTTTTTACTGATTTTGCAAACTTGCATTCTGTCAGCCTTGGGCATTTTTGCCTCCCCGGTGTCAGTATGGTATTTCAATAACTGAGAACAACAGAAATATAAAGAAAAGGACACGGTGAAAATCACTTTCCAAACTGACTTGTATTGCAACTGCCTCAACTCTGAGTCATGGAAAATAATAGTGATTAGGATAATAGGGTACATTGCATTCAGCGACAGTTAATCCCCTTATTAACTTCGTGGTAATATTCTGCTCATTTTTCAGGTTGGAGTGATGGTGTGAGAATGTTGGAGTTCCTGTCTAGTGTTCTTGGGGAAAGCTGGGGAAGTAGCTCTACAAATAAAAGGTTCCCGATTGAAATGCATCTGAGGCTGACTCTTCCTCTGGGCTGTGCGTTGGCTTCACGCACTGCATCGTATTTTGAGTTGGGGTGTCCACTCTTGAGGCCTCACTGTCTTCCCATCAGAGGGCTTTCTCTCCACTGTGTAGGCGTCAGTCAAGGAGGGGGCAGCGGGGTGGTTCCTCTGCGTGGTCACTGCGTTGCCAGATGGCGACAGAGCCCTGCTCTGGCCCTGTGAGCTAGGGCAGCCTGCACAGCATTTCTGGCAGTGTGCCAAAGAGGTGATCCCTGCTCTGGGGAAAAAGAACAACCACGGTGCCTGAGATTTCAGCAGACCGCAGCGCTGACCCCGAATCTCAGGACTGTTCTCTTCCTGCTAAAAATATCCCGATTCAGATTTATAATGTCAGGAGCTGATAAATTGGCTGGGGAAATGCAAGCAGTGTCACTGTCGTGCTCCGAAACCTGTTTTGATAAATCGATGAGGGCAAATAAATCCCAAATGTGGCCGAGTCCCACGGTGCCACTTCCCCTGGAAGGTGAGCAAAATAAGCATGTTTTCCTTGCCATCAAAGTTCATTTTTTCAAATGTAGTAAAAAGTAGAGTGCACTAAATTGGAAATGAATGTAGAAAACCCCTTTTTGATTAAAAGAGTGATAATGTCATAAAACCACATCTCGCCTTCTGTGGACTGTTCTTGCTTTTCTGTGAAGGGAGAAATGTAGTTATCTTTCATCAAGACAAAGATTCTACTTAACTAGCCTTGCATTTCAGTGGTGGCCTGTGATTCAACCAGGATCTCTTAATTTTGGATTGAATAAGAAAGAGACTGGTTATACATTTTTTGTTTTGTAGTTTTTTTTTTTTTTTGGCTGGGGCCGGGTTTGAACCCCCCACCTCCAGTATATGGGGCCGGTGCCCTACTCCTTGAGCCACAGGTGCCACCCTGGTTATATGTTTTTGTCTAGACTTTTAGAAACTATATTTATGTAACTGTCAGCTGCCAACCTGCCCTTTCCCTTTTTTCACTTGGTCAACAGCTTCTTAAGAGCATCACAGAATTGTCCCCTTTGTACCAACTGGCTTGAAGTGATTTGACATGGGCTTCACTCATCATTTATTCAGCCTCACTTGAGCATCTACCAGAAACCAAGTATCACAATGGGCATTTTTCTAAAGTGATGAAGGTGCAGCGTACTCCTAATGGGTTAGACACACACATAATGAACTTATTATAAATCAAATCATAAACATAATAACTGACACATGAACAATTACTATGAGAACTGCACAGAGGAGATGCATCAGCTGGGAAAAGACCAGGAACTGTTCATAGAAGAAGTAAAGTTTGTGCTTGAGATAATATAATGAAGGAGTTCTAGAAATTTCTCAGGGAACAGGAGTATTTCCAACATATGGCTTTAAAGTTGCAAAAATATAACCCGAGTTTGAAATTTAAACAAAATATTGGAGGGGCTTAAGTTAAATTTTTTTTCTTGTTGTTTTTTGGCTTTGGCCAAATGACTTGCAAACAACTGTCACATTTGCTCTAATTATTTTACATCATTAACTTTGAAAATTACTGTTGGTTTTATTGTCTAGCTTGGCCTTGTGCCCATAACGAGCTGACATCTAATGAACAGGTAGATGGTACATGTTGGGAGGTTTTCCCTTGTCAGCCTCTTAACTTAGATTGCAGACCGTCATGGTAGCCTTCCCAACCGAGACATTATGGACCCGAGTCTCAGTAATGATGTTCTAATGACCTAATGTGCTGGGCCGTCATCTGTTGATCCAGAAGGTCATGAAGCAAACTCCAGGTGATTATCACTGCCTCCTTGAATGAAGAATTAAAGCTGGAATTTTAATTCTGTGCAGTATTTACTCAACACAAGTTTACATAATTAAAAATGTTTACGCCTTTTTTCTCATGTTCCTACCCCTTAACCTGCTTTCTTAATCAGGCAATAATGTGTAAGTTTGGGGCCTCAGTGTCAATAGGAAGTGACCTTCCAAACCCACAGGAAACAACGTGTTTTCATTCTAAGATTCATTAGGAAATGCAGGATAGAAAGATATAATGTAATTGTAGAAGATGATGAACTTATATACATGCTGAACTTGTGAAGAAGTAGAAGGATGTCTACAGTTTATTTTGAAATGCATCAACAAAGATGGGGGGAGAGAGGATAAGTAAATGGGTGGGTATGTTATAAGGCAGGTGGAATAAAATGTATGTGGTAGAATCTAGGTCTAGGAATATAGGTATTGATTCTCAAGTTATTTTAACTTTGCAGAATGTTGGGAATATAATGTTGGGGGAAAGATAAGGTACCATGGAACAAAATTGGTAAAGGTGTTGAAATAAGAATTGATAGCATACTTGAAATGAAGAGAAATTTCTCTAACTTATCAAAATGTAGACACAAATTAAGAAATAGCTGTGTCCGTGAGCCAAAAGTACACAGTCTTTTTTCCCCATTAGCTTATGAATCTGTCAGATGGGGAAAAAAGATCATTCTAGGAAAAAGAATAATTTGCTATAAGGGCTAGATCCTAGTCCACGCAGCAATATATAAATAGATTTGGGCTTTTTCCCTTCTGTGTGTAAAATATCTATATCCTTCACAAATAAGGCCATTTTTGCTTTCTTGGTAATTTCAGAATGTATTGAGCCCTCCTTGTATTCTAGGCACAGTGGGTATTCAGCGAGGAGACACTTCAGAAAGTTTAACATCAAACAATGAACAAAGACCCAGGTGAGATGGCCCACGCCTGCAAACCCAGCACCCTTGGAGGCCGAGCCGGGAGGATTGCTTCCTCAGGAGTTTGAGATCAGCCCAAGCCAGTGTGAGACCCCGTCTGTACTAGAAATAGAAAGACTAGCCGGGCATCATGGTGGATGCCTGTAGTCCCAGCTACTCAGGAGGCTGAGGCAGGAGGATCACCTGAGCCCAGGAATTCGAGGTGGTTGTGAGAATGCCATGGCACTCCTGGGCAACAGAGCAAGATTCTGTCTAAAAACAAACAGAAAAAAACCAAAAAAATAAAAAATGAGCAAACATACTAAGAAGGTAATGTGACAAATGAAAGATGGGCTTATAAGGGCTGAGAGAACTCCGAGCAGGCACTCCTGACTAGGGCAGGTTACTTAACCTTTTTGTGCCTCAGTATTGTCATCTGTAAAATTTTTCCAGTAATAACGGTTAACACATTGTTCAAGTCAAGACCTTAATGAATGCTCACTAATGACCTACCTAAAGAAAGAGACCAAACTGGGGGGAAATCAACACATGAATAGCAGTTAGATTTGCTTGACAGATACCCTTCTTCTCCCCCAACCCACCCCTCTGCCATACCATTTGTTGTCCTTAAAAAGCTACAAAATCGCTGCCTTAGAGCTGAAATAGACCTTGCCATGGATTTGGGCTAGATACTCCCTCCCAAACCTTCTCTAGAGGCAAAAACCACTGAAGTGACATGAGAGAAGTGACCTGTCTTAGGTCCGATAGCTGGTCAGTGTCAATCTGGGGATCAGGTAGGAGAGTAAAGGTTTTACTAAAGACAGAGGTTGAAGAAAGACCATAGTTCTTTGGAAATACAGTAAACAATTTCTTTGGAGGCAAGAGAGAAAATGCTGAGAAACATTTCCATATTGTGAGAAGTGACTGTGTTTTAGTGTGCCCAAATAGAGTACACTAGTGGGTTCCCAGAAAGCGTCAGTTGGATTGTATTGCATTAAACTACTCCTTCTGAATTGTCTGCATGGCGTGGGTAACCTTTCTTATGTTGCATTAAATTAATTTTTAATTCCTTTAATCGTAGCGTGGTATCTATAATCTATAGGATCTGTATTTTTCAACCTGACATACATTTATGTGGTGTGACAGGTAGCAAAGGGTGCTTCTATCTTTGGGCAAATGGAATGAGTATTCTAGTAACTTCTCTATATTTGTATATTATTGAATCTATGAGTCAGGACACATTGAACTTGACAAGGCAGAGATGTCCCCTACAGACTTGCTAATTCACAGCGTGGAATTAAAGTCTCTCTGGGTCTTCTGAGTGTTGGAGCCGTTTGATGACCCTGACTTTGACCTTGAGTACTTTGAATGGAAACCTTCATCTAAAGTACTCCGTCCAGAGCAAGGACACAGACAGGTTCATCCTCCTAGGGGAGACTGTTTCTTATCACAGAAGAGAAAAGGAAGGGGAGTTTAGAGAAACAGGAGAGGGAAAGAGAAAAGGAGGGGGAAAAAGAGATAATGGTTGGGGAGTTATTGCAAAAGGTTTTCATTATTGGTTTATTCATACTATCAATTTTGTAAAAATAGCTGTCATAAGGTAAGGAACGAGGCACAATTCCAGTATAATTAAACAGGTAAAGAGATAGGCTCTTGCTCAAATCACCATGCAGAATGGCGAGTAGCACTGAGGGTAGTCCAGCACGCGGTCACGGAGTCTTAGGAGCTTCAGTGGAGGAGTCATTGTGAGAAGGGAGAGGGAGGGGTCTTAGAGGCCCAGGCAGCAAGCATGCTGGAGTAAGGGAGGAAAAGCCAGAGCCGTTCTCTAACCAGGAACCGAGTGGTCTCTGTTCCATTGAGCAGAGTGTAAAATGATTCACGAGGCGAACCTTAGGAGCAATAGAGACAGAGGCACCACGTGCTGGGGAATCTTGGCTGGTGGTTCTTTGCTGAGATGGAATCTAGAAGGAAGTTGGGGAGCCCTGGCAAGCCCAGAGGTGATTCTCCCATTGTTTGCTGTTCTTTTCCAGCCTCATAGAGTAAGGAGGTAGGCAGTTGCTTTTGGAGGACCGTGTTTTTCAATTTCAAAGCTCAACCCTGGATCTCAGATTCCTTCACTGAACCGGAAGAGCTGTGAATATGGCCCACTGCTGTGAGTTCTGCAAGCCCAGCCTTTAGAAAGGGCTTTGGTTGTAATAAAGCCGGTGTAATGTACACGTGTAGTCACACGATTAACTGCAAAGAGAGGAAGGGGAGAGAGAACTTCCAGTAAGAATCTTCCGTGTGCCCAGCACCGTCCTGTCAAATCCTCATAACAGTCTTTCAAAGAGACACATGAGAAGATGGCGACTCTTATAAGTAGTGGAGCTGGGATTTGAACCCAGGTCTGTTATAATTTAAGTCCCCGTGTGTTTTGTATGATGTTGGCCGTTGTGCCGTCTGGCTCATGACTTTTGAACCATTCAGTGGGTAGAAGATATCAAAGAAGCTCAAGTTCAAACGAGTGTACTTTTGCCTGTGTTAGCTGCTTCCACTGGAAATATTGGCTAAATGAGGTTTGGGGACTAGGCATGAATTTTGATTACTCAGTCCCCTGCTGAGAACCAGCCAAATCTTGTTATTTCTACTAGGGAGAAGTAGAGAGGAAAAAACCTAGTTTCTGGAAATACTGCTGTGGGGTATAAGGTGTATTTAGATGTGAAAAGCGACAGCTGCCAAATCTGTCAAGTGCCAAGATGGTCTCTTGTGTAAAAAAAAAAAAAATTAATAAAAGTTGAGGATTTATTGTCAGAAAATTAATGACTCTTACACTGGCCAAATTCACATTAGTGAGATTTTTGTTTTTTCTTATCTTTGGCAGGTTTTGCAAGGGGCCCCTGAGAGAAGGTGAGATGAGACCCAGAGGGAGTTTTTAGGGTGACGCATGCATGCCCGTGTGTTACCCCCTCTTTCAGGCCGTCAGCCACATGGACCACGTTTCCTGATTAAAAGACAAGTCGGCAAAATACCATGCACCGAAGAATGGGTCCCATTCTCTGATATTTTTCCTATGTCTTCTTTTTTTGAGACAGTCTCACTATGTCACCCTCGGTAGAGTGCTGTTACATCACAGCTCACAGCGACCTCAAACTTTTGGGTTTAAGTGATCCTCCTGCCTCAGCCTCCCAAATGGGGGAGGCTCAGTCCCCAGCTGGGACTACAGGCACCTGCCACAATACCTGGCTATTTTTTTTCTATTTCTAAGTGAGTTTTACATTGCCCACTTCATCTATTAGCACTCCTGTTGACTCTATCTGACTTGTTTTGAAAGCTCAGACTAAGGTAGGTGAGAGGGTTCAAGAGGAGTAAACAATAAATAATTCAACTATATCCTCTAGTAACCACATTTCCCAAAAGTAATTTATATCCAGAATTTTTAACATGTTATTAATATAAAACGTCGTTAATGAGGTATTTTACATGTTTTTCATAGTAAGTCCTCAAAACGGTGTGAATCTGCCCGCACACACCAAATCAGACCAGCCACATTTCTAGTGGTCCAGAGCCACGTGGGCCTGTGTCCGTACACTGGATGGTCCAGGTCCAGACGAGGACTGTTCTCCTGCAGGGTGTCCATTTAATACATTCTCATCTTCCATGCTCTCATCTGATTGGTCCCTGGACACTGTTTCCATGCCCAGAAGGAAGGCATTTAGTTCAAGGAAACTGACTTTCCCTTTTTTTACTTTTTCCCCAGGAAGATTAAATTTTCGTCGTCTTGGCCATTCATTTTAATACCTCCATACAAGGCAATAAGACTACACACACACACACTGGGGTGTACGCTTGTGTATTTTTAAGTACATGAAGAATTGGCCATACATCCCGGAACCCCACACACTAACACACTGAAACTTCTGATTAAAGATAACAGTCATATGAAATGAACATTTCAATACAAACTTGTGTTTTTAAACAGAATTAAAGACTAGAATAAAGACAGAATGTGAGAAAGACTAGGAATAAAGCTTTACATGGCAATAATCAATTCAGGTACATTTTATTATTTCCTGGCCTTCTGTAACTAAAAGAAAAAAAAATACCACCCTCAGGCCAATGCCTCCTTAAAATAGAGCTTCCTTCTGTCCATTGTGTGACATTATTTCCATTTTAAGTTTATCACACCTTACCAGGTTATGGGTAATGGACTTGCCTAGGGAGAAAGAGGCAGGCATAGGGTTTCAAGGGCCCCCCCATGCAGAGAATGTAGTGACTATGCTATTGCTCTAAATGGAGACAGTCTTGCCTGGCAGGAAGATTATTTTTTAATTTTTAATTATTATGGGCATATAACAGTTACATGTCTTTACAGGGTATATATGATGTTTTGATACAGGCATGCAAGTGAATTAATCCAATCAGGGTAATTAGGGTATCTGTCACCTCAGGCCTTTGTTTGAGGTATACCCTAACTTACTGTTGATTATAGACACTTTGTTGTGCTATGAAACACTGTTCATTCTACCCAACTATATTTTTGCACCCATTAATCACCCCCAGTTGAACCCCCTCTTCCCTGCCACCTTTCTATCCTCTGGTAACCATCATTCTAATCTCTGTCTCCGTGACATCAAGTGTTTTTACTATTTAGCTCCCAGCTATGAGTGAGAACGTGTGACAAGAGTTGTCTGTCTGCGTTTGGTTTATTTCACTTACTGTAATATTGTTTGTTTCCTTCCATGTTGTTGCACATGGCGAGACTTCACTATTTTTGTGGCCCTACAATATTCCAGTATGTATATGTATCCCAATTTCTTTATCCATTCATCTGTTGATGGACACTTAGATTGATTTGCTATCTTGGCTATTGTGACTAGTGCTGTGATAAATACGGGAGAGCAGGTAATCTTTTTAAGATTCCAAATTCCACTCCTTTGGATATATACCCAGAGGGGTCTTGTAATAGTTCTACTTTCAGATTTTTTGGAGGAACCCCCAATAATGTTCTCCATCGTGGTTGCACTAATTTACACTCTTACCAACAGTGTGCCAGGGTCCCCTTTCTCCACATCCTCGCCAGCATAAGTCTTTAATCCATTTTGATACGGTTTTTGTATACAGCGAGAGATCAGGAGCTAATGTTATTCTTCTACATATGGGCATCCAGTTTTTCCAGCACCGTTTACCCGAGAGACTGTCCTTCCCTCCACGCATGTTCTTGGCACCTGTGTCGAAGATCAGTTCACTATAGTTATGTGGATTTACCTCTGGGTTTTCTATATTGTTCGTGGCTGCTCGTATCTGTTTTTATGCTGGTACCATGTTATTTTGGTTGTTACAACTCTTTGCTGTATAATTCTAAGTCAGGTGATGTAATTCCTCCAGTTCTGTTCTTTTTACTCGGGAAGGCTTTGACTATTCTGGGTCTTTGTTGTCCCATCGAAATTTTAGGATTACTTTTTCTATTTCTGTGAAGAATGTCATTGGTGTTTTAATGGGGATTGAATCTGTAGATAGCTTTGAGTGGTAGGGACATTTTAACAGTATTAATTCTTCAGTCCATGAGCCTGCAATAGCTTTCCACTTTTCTGTGTTCCCTTTAATTTCTTTCATTGGTGTTTTATAGTTTTCATTACAGAGTTCATTCACTTTTTTGGCTAAGTTTTTTCCTGAGTATCTTATTTGTAGCTATTATAAATGAGATTACTGTCTTGGTTTCTTCAGACTGTTTACCGCTGGCACAGTACTTACTGAAATACTACTGATTTTCGTATCCTGCAACTTTGCTAAACTTGTTTATCAGTTCTAATAGTTTTGGGGGAAAGTATTTAGATTTTTTGTAGATATAAGATCATATTGTCTGCAAACAAGGATAATTTGACATCTTCCTTTCCAATTCGGATGCCCTTTATTTCTTGTTTGATTGCTCTAGCTGGAAATACCAGTACTTCTTTGGACTTGGGTAAGGTAGAGGAGAATTCCTTGTCTTACCCAGCAGAGTCTCACTTTTCCCCCTTACCGTCTGTGCTGGGTGCAGGAATGACATGGGCACTCCCTCGAGGCCAGCTGTGTCACATCAGCCCTGAAGCCAGCCCTGTCTCACCCAAAGCCTGTGGGTTACTATTGTCTGCCTATCTGATGTTTATTCAAAGTCAGCAAGAGTGAGACTTCTCTTCCAAAAAACTAGCTGGGCATTGTGGCGAGCGCCTGTAGTCCCGGCTACTCAGGAGGGGCAAGAGAGTCGCTTGAGCCCAACAGTTTGAAATTGCTGCAAGCTAGGATGCCACAGCACTCGACCAAGTGCAACAAAGTGAGGCTATATCTCATACACACAAAAAAAAAGTTGAGCAGGTGTGGAATCCTGCCCGGCCTGGCCGTCCCCTTCAGGGCGGCATGCTTCCTTTGGTCCTGAGTGGGTCTAGAGGTGCCTTCCAGGAGCCAAGGGCTGAACTCCAGGGCTCTGGGCATCTGCTCGGTCCTTTATTTACTGTGGCTGAGGTGGTGCCCAAGTTGCAAAACAGAGTCCTCTGAATTTGTTTCCCCTTCCTTCCAAGAGGAAGAAGACTTGAGGCCTGTAGTGTGGGGGTGGGGGCCACAGGCACTGACTTAGCACTGCCACTGGTGTCTCCCTGGTCACACGCACCCCACGTCCCGTGGCTCCCAGCCAGCACGGCTGCAGGAACTGGGAATCAGCCTTGGGGAGGAGGACTTCCCTCTGGCCGGGTTGGTCTCAATGGGCTGTGTTCTTGTGTGTCGGGGTGGCTTCTCTGAGTTTCAGTGTGAAGTCCCACTGTCTCACTGACCTCCCCTGACTCCGGGCGGGGGAGGGTGGCCCACACAGTGCCCTGTTTCTCCTGCACGCTGCAGTCAGCGCCTCTTTCCCTGACATTTTGCTTCTTCTGAAGGTGGCTGCCTGCATGGATAGCTGCTAACTCAAACCAGGGGGACCACCACTGGAGGTTTCTTTGTCTCCCAAAAAACAAAAAGTCTCCACTATGTCGCCCTGTGCCGTGGCGTCACACATTACAGCAACCTCAAACTCTGGGGCTTAAGCGATTCTGTTCTCTCTTGCCTCAGCCTCCTGAGTAGCTGGGACTGCAGGTGTCTGCCACAACGCCTGGCTGTTTTTTGGTTGCAGTTGTCATTGTTGTTTAGCAGACCTGTGCCGGGCTCGAACCCACCCGCCTTGGGTGGCTGGCGCCCTACCCACTGAGCTACAGGCGCTGAGCCAATCACTAGAGGTTTCTATTCAGCCACCTGGCTCTACCCCCCAGGAAGCCTATTACAGTATCCACTTGAGCCAAGGACAGTCATGAGCTTCACTTTGGGAAAACAGACCTTACTATTATGTCAGTTTCTGGAATATCCTGATAGAAAAAAATAATAAAAATGTTAGGATTTGCCCTGTGCACTGATGAGCTGATCAACTTCTTTTTAATGTTTTAACTCATGGATGCAAGCCATGATTAGTACACTAAAGAGAACTAGCAGGGCTGGCATTTGGATTTGTTGAGATGGTCAGTGCCTCATTCCCAACAAGAAAAGCCACGTCTGTGGAGTAGCAGACTTTGGAATCAGGAAGCCATGGTTGGAACCTTTTGCTTCTGCTACATAGCTGGTCCCTGACTTTCAGCACACGGTCCCTTTGATTCTTCTTATCTTGATGTCTGTGAATATAAAGTCTCAAGCATTACTGTGAGCAGGAAATGAAGACATTTGTCTGAAGCATCGCGTACAGGCTCTAGCTCATACCGGTTGCTGGGTAAATACCACTTCCTCTCTCTCTTACTCCTCTGGAAACTTCTATCAGTTGTGTTTGCTACTCCTAACCCCCTGTGTCTTGAAGTTCTGTGGGCATATAGGATTAAACTCAACTGTTTAAGTTAAAATCCTCTATCCTCTTCTTCATTTTGGATTAGTACAATTACTCTGATAAGAAGTATAAAACTATGGGAATATAAACCTATTTCTTTCTCTCTCTCTTTTTTTTTTTTTTGAGACAGAGTTTCACTGTGTTGCGCTGGGTAGAGCTGTGGCATCACAGCTCACAACAACCTCAAACTCCTGGGCTCAAGTGATTCTCCTGCCTCAGCCTCCCAGGTAGCTGGGACTACAGGTGCCTGCCACAATGCCTGGCTTTTTTTTTTTTTAATTGTCGCTTTTTAGCAGGCCTGCGCCAGGTTCGAACTTTGCAGCCCCAGTGTATGTGCCAGTGCCCTAACCACTGAGCTATGGGCACTGAGCCTATAAACTATTTCTAAAAATTACTTAAAATACTCCAGGATTAGGCTCTGGAAAAACAATGATGAATAACATAGTAATTGCCCTAAAGGGGCCTTGTGCTCTTCTCACCTGTGGGTCAGAGTCGGCAGGCAGGGTCGGTTCAGCCTCACGTCGGTGAATCTGGGAGAGGTTCAGAATCCCAGGACGACGGAGGACCAGCTCCTGGCCCCGCCCTGATGGATCCTGGAAGAACATGTGCCACCCTGCGTTGTAGTCATCTCAGCCCATAGTTCATCCATATAGCCTTGTCTAGATACTTTCAAGATTATCTTTAAGCCTTTTGAAATATTGACAACAGCCTGCTGTCCCCAACTGACACTTTTTAAAACTCCAGACAGGTAGCTCCCATTTTCAGGTATACAGGAACTGGGTTTCATGGGGGTAGAGTGACTTAATTAGCTTTACCTTTTAGAGCCAACCTCATTCAGGTGAAAGGTCATGGGGGACCCAAAGCAAGGCTGGGAATGAAGGGCAAAGGGCAGATTCTGTGATATTACTAGTGACGCATGGGATGGAGGGTGTAAAAGGGAAGACGTTCAATCTTCTTGTCTCTCTTTTTAGACAGAGTCTCACTATGTCACCCCTGCTGAAGTGCTATGGTGTCACAGCTCACAGCAACCTCAAACTCTTGGGCTTAAGCGATTCTCTTGCCTCAGCCTCCCGAGTACCTGGGACTACAGGCACCTGACTATAGTCTTGTCTACTTTGAACACTTTTGGGGTCACAGTGCTTTCATTCCTGGCTATCCTTTACAAGGTTGGAGATCTTGTTTGGCAGTAGCTTGAAGCTGTGGGAACAAACGAGTTCACTCAGGGAATGAGCACAGGGGAGGACTTACGATGGAACACCCAGGGACCCTGTACTACAGAAGAGGTACAAACTGGGGAGCGCCATCTTTTCTCTGAACCATTTCTGCAGATCTCTGGATCGCTTGCAATCTTTGGCCAGCTACTGTTGGAAAGTTCTTCTCTCTCATGAAGCTTGGTCATCACACCTGGGAGCTGCTTTTATTCTGGCTCTTCTGAGTTATATTAAACGCCTCCAGAATAATTAACGTGATTTTCCCTAAATTTCGTATCTCTTGGGAATCTTCTAAGGAGTTTGGTTTCCTGTCTTGGGAGTTACTATTGGCAGCTAAGGGTCTAAGAAGCAGACATTTTTGGAGCTCAGAGTGCTATACTCAAACTCAGTGGATGATCAGAGGTTTTTCAAATAAGGGGCTCAGCTCTAAGTGCCTGGGACTCTTCTCTTTTCCTCCTGCCACAAGCGAGTACAACGTAAGATCACACTGTTCCCCCTTTACAGCATTTTGGTTATTGAATGATCAACTAAAATCTAACAAACATCATAAGAAAAGAGTTATTCTCTTACCAGGCTGTTGTAATTCCTTGTACTTCTATTTCCATTCATTTAGCTCTGGCTTGATTTAGCAATTTCTCTTTAGTTGGGATCTAATTATATGCCTCAGAGAAACTTTAGACATGACTTTTCATCCTTGGAAGTTGTTTTCGTAGTTTCAAGAAGCAAAACTTGAGAAGACGATTTGCATTCAGAGATTCGTGTGTGTTAAGTGTGGGTTTAAATGAAAAGTAACTTAATTGTACTTGGAGTAGGAGAGTCTAGTACATGTAAATTGCTTGAGATGTGCATACTTCACTTTGGAAGTCACTGTAAATCAACGGCGAGAGAGCAAAAAGCATTCTCTGTCCTCTGTCTTTTCCTTTCTGGAGGATTCAGAAGGTTGGAAGAGAATCCAAATCCATTTGGGAAGACAGACCTAAGAGTTCTTAGCAAAAAAAAAATGTAAAGAAATGCATCTTTTTTTGCATATTGAGTCCCATAATTTAATCTTAAATCTAATGGCAGGAAGATTGTTCATATAACATCTAGATGTGCACAGTATTAAGAAGAAGTAGGTCTACTTAAACTAATGAAGATTTGGCTGGATGTGGTGGCCTATACTTGTAATTCTAGTGTTTTGGGAGATCAAGATAAGAGGATTGTTTGAGGCCAGGAGTTGAAAAGCAGCCTGGGTAACATAGACTTCATCTCTACAAAAGGTAATAAAAGTGATCCAGGCACTGGGGTACATGCTTGGGAAGCTGAGGCAGGAGAATCACTTGAACCCAGGACTTTGAGGTAGCAGTGGGCTGTGATTATGCCACTGCTCTCCAGCCTGGGCAATAGAATCAGGCTAAAAAGTAAAACAAACCAACCAAAAACATAGTATGAAGAATGTATTCCTCTCCCTCCCCTGGAGTGTAGGTCTTTGGTCCCCATCAATTTTGCATAAGGAAGAGCCTATCACGGTGAGATTGTTTTTATTGACAAGACCAAGGTAAGTGAAAGTAGGTTTCCAATCACCTACAAAAAGGAGAAGTCTGTGTCCATTTTCTTAGGACAGTGTCCAGCATGTTTTGGCTCTTTGTGCAAATATTTCATCCAAGGTGACATTTGGTACATAGAAGTTTAAGTTAACTATATTCTTTTAGTAACATTCTTCATGTTAAAGGTGAAACTCTCTAATCATAAAGGATCATTGTAATTTATTGGGAGTTTTATTTAAGAATGAACATATAGCAGCAGTAATGTACCATAATTTATTTTACTGTCCTTTTGTTGATAAATAATTGGGTTGCTTCTTTTCATTGTTTATTTTTTGCTTGATATTAAAGTTGTGTTGCCACAAAAAAAATACATAGAATATTCTGGCTTTTTAGAAGGGGCTACTGTGATAGTTGCTTATTTATTGAGAACCTACTGTATGAAGTTAGTAATTTTTAAAAGGTAATGAATTCTTATGGTTAATATGGGGAAGCTGAGATCTGACCCCAGAAACACTAGTGTGTGTGGCTTACCTCATTCTGTTAGGTTTTTCCTTCCAAGGAATTAGGGGAGAGGAATTGAATGGCAAGTTAAGGTTTCTGCTAATAACATTTGAAGAATGAGGTGTAATGTGCACATGTATGAAGGTTGTGTGTATATAGCGCTGGCTGCATATCCTGGAGGTGGCTGGTTCAAACCTGCCCCTGGCCAAAAACTGCAACAACAACAAGACTGAAGCTTGTGTATAACAGTTAGTTGCAGGGAAATTTCACAAGTACATAGTAGAGGATGCCAGGGGCAGGCGAATGAGCTTGAGGGTTTGGCAGTTCAACTTATTTGCTGTGTGACTTTGGTCAAGTTACTTGACCTCTCTGAGCCTCTCTTTCTTCATCCACTCAATGGAAATAACATTGGTATTTGTCCATGTCGAAGTGAGCAGTAAATGAGATAATGCATAAAAAAGAATATAAGACAGGAAAATGCATACGGGTTTCACTAGAGCCATTGCTTATTGAGAACAAAAGGTGGGATGCTTTTCTTTCAAGTAACAAAATATCCTTGCTTTCCCAACTGAGATTGGAATATGCTAAAGAAAAAGAAACATAGGGCGGTGCCTGTGGCTCAAAGGAGTAGGGCGCTGGCCCCATATACCGGAGGTAGTGGGTTCAAACCCAGGCCTGGCCAAAAACTGCAAGAAAAAAAAAAAAAGAAAAAGAAACATAAAGGAAAAATGAGGATCTATGAGACCTTACGATTTTTTATTTTTATTTTTTGCAGTTTTTGGCCGGGGCTGGATTTGAACCTGCCACCTCCAGCATATGGGCTGGCACCCCTACTCCTTTGAGCCATAGGCGCCGCCTGACTCTTAAGATTTTTTTAAATAGTTAAAATAATATTTGCTCATTACCAGTTGTGCAACTGACTAAATCCTTTGATGAAACATAATGACCAGTCCAGCAAATATGTAGCTGTCCCTAAGCTTAAAAGAGAAATTTAACTTGTCAAGGAAGTATAGACCCCCAGTGATAAGATATTATGTTTGGGTTTTCATGTATTTTTCCGTATCTGTTTACTTCCAGTAGTACTGTATGGAGGCATTGCTCAGAGACACTGAACATCAGAATAGCTTTTTTGAAGTGTCTGAAAGAAAACCCCAAAGCTATTTACTGAGATGTTTTGAAAGTCACATTCCACTTTGTGCCACGTAGAGATAGCTATTAGAAAGGAAGTGTAAGTGGCTGTAATTTTCCGGTAATAGCAGTTATGGTATTATGGTGTTAGCTTACCAAAATTAAGTGAAGAGTCCTTGTTTTCCAACCTTCCAAATACATCCATTAGTTAATAATCTGATTACGGTCTTTTATCTAGAAGTGTTCTCTACAAGAGATATGGAGAGAATTGAAGTTTAGAATAAATGACCTCTAAGGGACTTTCAAACTCTGCGGTTTTTGTATTTTCAAGAATTATTTTTGCTGTCATTTAATGTCCAAATCCATTCCCTTGTCTAGGGAACCAGTTTGGATTAAGGAAAATTTCAAAAATACCCAAGCAATCAATATCTAATTCATTTAAGTCCTGTTTCTTCCTGAGCCTGCCGGGTATAAGACTAGAGATGTTTGCCATTTCTCTGGCAGTCAAGCACTTTAGGAAAGGAGCCATCTTTTTAGATCTATTTTCTCCCTGAAGCTTGGAAACTATATCTATATAAAAAGAGGTGACATACTAGGCCTAGCGTATTAAAGCCTTTTCTGAGAGAATCAATATAACTTTGGGGAGGCTCATTTATATTTAAAGGGGAAAAGAGACAAAAAGAGAAGTGGACATATCATGTGGACAGAAATACAAGAAGTGATTTAAAAGCAACTATTTGCTTATCTTCCCAGTGCCTTCTAAATTTGACTTGGAGGAATGTTCTAGTTCGCCAGTAGAATGTGTTCTCTCTGACCCTCAATAAAGAATAAATTCTGATGTATTTTTCTGATATTGATTACAGTCATCTGTCAATGCCCAGAAAAATCCTTGTGGTTTCTAGCAGCAACACAGACCATAGACTTGAACCAGTACAAGCTATGTCAGTGAAACTGGAGGTCCAGTTAGTTCCATACAGAAATGAATCCTTAATTTTATTCTCCTCAGGGCCTAATCAACAAAATGCATCAGCTAAATTGTTTTGTTCTGCTTTTTCAAGGGACCTGATGGTGCTTTTATCTATATATATGTATTTTAATTTGAACAGTTTGAATATCTGAATTTTTAGTTGTGAGTTGCCTTGGAATACACCAGTGCCTCTGGGTGCAAGTAAGTCACTAACTGTGAGGAAATAAAAATAGTAATTATTGCATAATATAAATTGTGCATAAAATGTTAGAAAATGTCTGCACGTACAGTGGCGTTTAAAATCAAAATAAGGCGAGCCGATTGTTGTGTAGGACAGACAATTGTACAAGGCCTTTCTTCTCTTTGCCAAAGAAATCTTTTCATTTCATCCTCAAAGGTGTTATTCTGGCTCCTTTCAGCTTGGTAAAACAGACAGTTTGCAATTTCACTTTCCAACCATGAAGCACAATGAAAGGAAACAGTTTGTGCTTTTATTGTACTTTCTACTATCAGGGGTCACGGGGTGGGGAAAGGAGAGCTTGGGAGGATGGGTTACCTCCATAATGCTAAGTCAGTCATTCTCTTTTAATAGGGGAGTTGTATTGAGGGAAATGAGATTAACCTGGGCACAAAATGTATTGAAGGAAAGTGAGGATGTTCAAATATTTCAACTGAGGATATTCTCTTTCCTATACCTGCCTCTGGCTGGTTGCAATGTTACACGTGAGTGGTAAATGACCCCAGCCTGCACCCCTAGACTTTGGGCATGGATAGCAGGGTTCATCAGACTGTCCAGCCAACATGGCCACAGGAGTGGAGTAGGATCTGGAGAAATGGGGGAGAAACGGCTGTAAGGAAGAGAAGCAGGTGAGTCTAATAAGCAAGGTGGCAGGTGGCATATTGTTTTAAAGACAGGCAGGAAGCCAATGTTAGTGAGGGTTCTATACAAGGAAGTGCCTGAGAGGAAGAAAGATGAAAGGGTGTCCAACCTATGGCCTGCAGGCCACGTGGGGATGTGTGAGGACTTTTTGTTTATCTGTGCCGGTAGGTTTCATAAAAATGAAGCATAATGTCTTTTTTTCTTTTGCTCATCAGTTTTTGGGTTTGTGTATTTAAGGCCCAAGAAAACTCTTCTAATGTGGCCCAGAGAAGCCACAAGGTTGGACCCTCCAAAGCAGACAGTGTCTAGAGAGATGGGAAAGTCGTCGATATCAGTAAAGCTTCTTATAAAGAGAAGGGACCCTAGAATGAGACTAAGATTCGACCATTAGACTATGGTCTCAGGTAGTTGATTCTCAAGAGCAATGCTTGGAGTCTCAAATGCAGCCTTAAAGAAAGATGGAGACTTTACCACTTTTGTGTTTTTATGGATGGAGCTGGAACATATTCTTCTTAGCAAAGTATCTCAAGAATGGAAGAAAAAGTATCCAATGTACTCAGCCCTAATATGAAGCTAATTTATAGCTTTCATATAAAGGTTAAAACCCAAT
This sequence comes from Arctocebus calabarensis, assembly GCA_963573935.1. Lineage (NCBI taxonomy): Eukaryota > Metazoa > Chordata > Mammalia > Primates > Lorisidae > Arctocebus > Arctocebus calabarensis. Next base: position 21,833 of record CAUYON010188588.1, on the reverse strand, counting down.
TATAGCACAAGAATACAGGGAAAAGGGAAAGGGAGGGGAAGGATGGAGGGAGGATGGGTGAAGGGAGGGCAATTGTTGGGATCACACCTACGGTGCATCTTAGCAGGGTACTGGTAAAATTTATTAAATGTAGAGTATCAATGTCTTTATATAGTGATCAAGAAAATGCCATGAAGGCTATCTCTAACCGTACTATCAAAATATTTCTGATTGTATGTGAAGCACATTCTGCCCTATGATTGCACCAATGTACACAATTATGATTTAATAAAATTATTTTAAAAAATAGTTATAAAATACCTAGAAACACTATATTAGAAAACACTGAGGATATATCATGATAAACTATTGAAAGACAAAGTTAAAGAACAAGTACTGAGAGTAGGAAGAGAAAAATATATGATCCCTACAAATACCTTGATAAATGGCTACCTTTCCATTAGAAGCCAGAAGAATGTATAACATCTTGAAAATGCTGAAATAATGTAAATTGCCAACCCAGAATTCTACATGCAGTGATTATATTCTTGGATACTGCAGGTCCTATAAAGACATTTCCAGAAAAAAAAAACAAAAAAAACCAAAGAGAATTTGTTACTAGAAGATCTGTACTACAAGAAATGCTAATGGAAACCTTTCAGAGTGAGAATAAAATGATATGAGATGGAAATATCGATCACCAGAAAGGAAAGAAGAACATTATAAGTAATAAATCCTGAATAATAACAAAGGACTAATTTAGAATAAGATGTTTTCCTTGTAGATTTGTTTATAATACATGTAACTGCTTAAGATAGAAATTACATCTATTAAACTCTTATAGTGTTTTCAGTGTATCCACATGCCAAACATATGATTATCTAGCATAAAGTATGGGAGTACGCAGTTACAAGTTTTAAAAATATTTTATGTAAAGAAATAGTATATTAGTCACAAATAGATATGAAAAATTAAAGAAGTAAATTATGATCCCTAGAGAAAACACTAAAAGTTAATGCAAAAATTATATCTTAAATAATCCAAAATAAAAAGACAGAGAAGGAGGAAAGAGAAACAAAAAAAGCATAAGAGAGAAAGAGAAAACAAAATAAAAAATATAAAATGGCAGATCTATGCTCATATATCATCATTACATCAAATATGAATGTATTAAGCACTACACTTATGTGCCAGAAATTATCTGAATGGTTAAAAAAAATAAGACTTAACTATATGTGGTCTAGAAATGATTCAATTTACATATTAATTACAGATAAATTGAAAGTTAATGGATAGGAAAAGAAACATCATGCTAAGAGTAAGCATGACCAATTTGAGGAAAATATTTCAAATTGTATATAAAACCAGCACATTGTACCCCACTATTGCATTAATGTACACAGCTATGATTTAATAAAAAAATACATACAATATTAATGCACAAAATAAATGGGTAATTTTCAAAAACGTTATGCAAAGTGTTACAGATCAAACATATACAAAAAAAGGGTATGCTGTATTATTCCATTTATACGAAGTTCCAAAACAGGCATAGAAATCAGATTCTTGTTTTCCTGGGGGCAAGCATTAGTGAGGGGGTGGCAAATAAGGAACAGGAGAAAACATTTTAGGATGATACAAATTTTTATATATTAATTGTGGTAGAAGATGCTTATATGCAATGACCAAAATTCATCATATTGCACATTTAAAGTGGATATGTTTTGTTATGTGCAGTTGGTACATCAACAAAGTGGGAAGAAATCACTATAAGCTCTAGAGAATACATTACATTATAATATTTAAAAATATGAGTCTATGAGGATTCGCCATACTTCTAAAAAGATTGTATTAGTTTGCAGTTCCACCGGCAGTGTAAAAGTATTCCCTTCTCTCCACATCCATGGCAGCATCTGCAGTTTTGAGATTTTGTGATGTGGGTCATTCTCACTGGGGTTAGATGATATCTCAGGGTGGCTTTAATTTGCATTTTTCTAATAATTAGGGACAATGAACATTTTTTTCATATTCGTTATCCATTTGTCTGTCTCCTTTAGATAAGATTCTATTCATTCTCTTGCTCAGTGATTTAAGGGGTTGTTGGCTCTTTTTATGTTGATTAATTGGAGTTCTCTGGAGATCCTAGTTATTAAGCTTTTGTCTTATTCAAAATATGCAAATATCCTTTCCCATTGTGTAGGTTGCCCATTTGTTTTAGTTGTTGTCCCATTTGATCCTTTAATCCCATCTACCCAGAAGAAAAAAAGCATCTACCTAGAAGAAAAAAAGTCCTTTTACCATAAGGACACTTGCACTAGACTGTTCATTACAGCTCAGTTTACAATTGCCAAAATTTGGAAACAGTCTAACTGCCCACCAACCCAGGAATAGATTAGCAAGCTGTTGTATATGTATACCATGGAATACTATTCAGTAATTAAAAAGATGGAGACTTTACATCTTTTGTATTAACCTGTATGGAATTGGAACACATTATTCTTAGTGAATCATCACAAGAATGGAGAAGCAAGAATCCTATGTACTCAATTCTGATATGAAGACAATTAATGATCTAGTACACAGTGAGGGGTAGGGGAAGTGGAAATCAGAGAAGGGAAGGAGAGAGAAGGTTGGAGAGTTGTGGTGTGTGACACACCTTTTGGGGGAGAGACACATCTATAAAGAGGGACTTTATCTAACAAATGCAATCAATGTATCCTGGTTCTTTGTACCCTTAATGAATGCCCAACAATAAAAAAGTATGACTTTATAGATTCAAAGGAAAATAATATCTTTAGAAGTATTTTTGTATTGAACAAATAAAAAATTATTGAAAACATATCTGTATGTTTTTAAAAATTTTCAAGAAGCTGTTCTGTGATAGAGATATAGGAAATTATAACCAATAAAAGGTTAATACATAGAAGTAAGGGAAATGCTTAAATAAAAAATAGTTAAAAACAACCCAAAATGCAACAGTGGAGATAAACATAAAATCTTTAGATTTCCAAACTGACATAGTCCAAAATAAATTCAGTATATCAATTAAAAACTGGAAAAAATCTGCAATGAAGAGGAAAAGACAATAAAATAAAGAGAATAATAGATATGGAAGGTAGGTGTTGGAGATCCAACCTAAGCTTTTACATGTTCTAAAGAAAGAAACTTATATTCTCTGAATAGAAACAATTATCAAAGGCAATACAGAAGTTGTTCTTAAACTAAAAGAGTCTGACTTCATAATTCAAATGAACTTATTGAGTAGTGGATAAAATTAATGAAAGAGACCAACTACTAGTCAATTTCTGTCAAGGCTTTTCATTTTAAAGAGAGAAGAAACACATAATGGTAGAATAAATTGGTTTCATAAAGTGAACTATAATCAGGCTTATTTTTCTCTTAAATGCATGTCTTCTCAAATATTTCTTACCTTTAACACAAAAAGAATTGCTTGCCAAGTCATTTCTCATGTCAAAAGACAATAGTAAGATATTCTCCATTACCTTAAAGATAGCTAACTACTATTAAACTGTCGTAAAACAAACAAGCAATTTAAAGGTGTAATCCAACTTTTCTAGTCTTGAGTTTTTGCATGAAAGGGCTAAAGACAGCATAAAAGAACAATAACACAAAATATGTTCTACATATAAGAAATTTTTTTGAAAGCATGGGTATAAATTTTCAATATAAAAGCCCAAACTAGTGCTTAACAAAGATGTTTTTTATTCTAAATGTAATTATTGTATACTAATAGTCTTGCTTCAAGCAATGATATTTACAGGCAGTAAGTCATGGGAACTGAATAATCAAAACAGACACCTTATAGTCTAAACTGTGGGAGCCTGTTGATTGAATGTAAGCCTGTTATATCATTCAAAAGAAAATCATCAACTACTAGAGAAGGATAGAATAAATGGAAAAAAATGTGTGCAGAAAAATACTAGCTATGCATCTAAGAATTTGGAAGTTATTATTTATTCTTCATATCAAATGGAAGTTTATGCATTTGTAAAATTCAGATTATTAGTGAATTGAAATATGATTTCTGACTTCTAAACACTATAGAATGTAAAAGTAAAAATCTAGGGTGGCACTTGTGGGTCAAAGGAGTAAGGCGCCAGCCCATATGCTGGAGGTGGAGGGTTCAATCCCAGCCCCAGCCAAAAACCGCAAAAAAAAAAAAAAAAAGGAAAAATCTATAAAACAAAAGACAAAGTACTAAAACAGAAAGGGCAAGAAAACTTGGAAAGCATAGAGAATGAAACCAAATCACAAAAATAAGAATGATTATATACAAACATCAAGGGATTAACCCTCTCTCCCATTAAAAGCTCAGATTCTATAATTTAATTAAATTCATAACCAAGATTTGCTACAAATCAAATCAACAAAGAAAAAAACTGACGAGACTCTTAAAAGGGAAACTATGAGTAGTTTCATATGGAATAAAATTATAATTTATAATAAAGTATAAATAGTTTTTGATTTGTATATATCAAATATCACACCATAATGTAAAAAGAAACACAAAGAGAATGTGCCATACTTAAAATTGTAGTCATAGAAATGATCACTTTTCTGCCCATGATCAAGTAAATGTCTCTAAACTGTTAAATGAATAACCACATAGGACCTTTCAAGAAAGATAATGAATTATTTCAAACATACATTAATGAGTCATGAAAAATTGATCATAGACTAGGCCACTTATAAACACAAGAAAAATCTTTTTTTTTTTGTATGAAAGGTTTTTATTGGTGGGGGAAGCTGAAGAGCAGCATTAAGGAGGAGGGGAGAGAGAGAGAGAGAAACAGGGGAAAAGAGGAGAGGAGACAGAGAAGGGGGAGAGAGAGAGAGAAGAGTGAGAAGAGACACACACGGGGGGATAGGAGAGAAAAGAGAAGGGAGCAAGAAAATTCTTATAAGAATAAATTTAACATTAAAGCAAACATTCATGAATAATAAGAAAATGATAAGAGTTTAAAAAAGAAATATCTTCTGTTGATTGAAAATCATTGATGAATGAAGTGCTAATTAAAAACTGAGTTTTTTTTTGTTAAAACTATGATAAAGACTAGATATAGTCCACATACAAAAATCTTATAACAGAACTAGCTACCAACTGCAGAAAACATAAACATGAAATGAGAAAATTTGTGTAAGGTGAAATATATATTGCCAAGATCTGTGTGGAAAAGGTTCAACCTCTTTAATAATAAAAAAATATATTAAAGTCAGAAGATAATTTTACCTCTCAAATTTGGAAATATTAAAAATATGTAATACTCAGCATTGATAAGGGAAAAATGAATTGGGAACTCTTTTAAATATCTGGTGGGATTGTAATTGATAATTCATTCCCAGAAAGAAATTTGTTAGTATGTTTGTTACACATTAATTGAAATTTGTTAACAAATTCAAATTTGTTAGTATGTTTGTTACACATTAATTGAAATTTGTTAACAAATTCAAATTTGTTAGTATGTTTGTCTACACATTAATTAAAATTCTTCTCTGGCTGGGTGTGGTGGCTCATGCCTGTAATCCCAGTGCTTGGGAGGTCTGGGAGGTTAAGGCGGGTTAATTACCTGAGCTCACAGGTTTGAGAACAGCCTGAGCCAGAGCGAGACCTCATCTCTAAAAATAGCTGGCCATTGCAGTGGGTGCCTGTAGTCCCAGCTACTTGGGAGGCTGAGGTGAGATAATTGCTTGAACCCAAGAGTGTGAGATTGCTGTCAGCTAGGATGACACAGCACTCTACTGAGGGTGACAAAGTGAGACTCTGTCTAAAAAAAAAGGAGGAAAAAATTCTTCTGGGAATGTTTCCTATGAACATTATTATATCAACGTATAAATAGCTTTATGTTAGTTTACTCATTACTCAACTATAATAGCCAAAAACATATGCAAAAACTGAATGTCCAATTGGAAGAATGGTTAAATAATTGTACTTTCTGTAAAATTAATATCACCCTGACTTTAGAATACATGTTTTTGAGAGTATTCTCAGATGATGCACAATGTAGATTAAAACAAAGCATGTTACAAAGCTACATATTTGCTCCGTGCCATGACAGATGCTCTCACATTTGCTTATGCCAGGCCCATCCTCTTTCTTTTTGCTAGCAGAATCCTAATGGGTTGCTATGAAAAGAACCTCATTCTTGGAAATTAAAATAAAATGTAGATCAAACAGAAAAACAAACAATATGGTCAGAATAGCAGATTAGACATAACAGACAAGTGAAAGAAGAAAACAGTCTCAGAATGCACCACAATTGAGGAAGACAAGAAATAAAGGAATGAAGTTGAGACTGAGAGGATGGATCCAGATGAAAAAGAAGAGGATGGTGGAAAACAGAAGAGCCAAAACCATGAGTCTTCAAACTGAAGGGCACCTCACTATTTACGCAGTAGGAATTTAAACATATTCTTTGACATTCTGTTTAGACACACATGTCCTTGCTCTGATTTAGTTGTTTATTTTTATTATTTTTTAATTAAAAAAAATTAGAGTTTACAAGTTATTTTTTTAAACACAGATAAATCGGATTATGCTGAATTCTGGTCTTTCAGTGTACTGTTCATCGGAATAGTGTATATTGTACTCAATAGGTAGATTTTTATTCCTCACTTTCCTCCTGTCCTCCCTCCTTCTTAGTTTCCAGTATCCATTACTGCTCTTTATGTTCATATAGTATACAAGGTTTGACATTAAGTTACAAACTTGCCACTGTGTGCTTATTTTGGCAGCACTATACAAACAACTCAGTGAGGTCTCACAACCTTGGTATATCAGCGTCTTACAGTTGTTTGCATAAACATATGGCAGTGTTTCATAGTCCCTTTTTTATAGTTCTTTCACCTCCTTAGTTAAATATGTATATTCCTATGTATTTTCTTTTCTTTGTTGCTATTATGAAAGGTACTGTGTCTTTGATTTGATTCTCAGCTTGACTATTGGAATATATGAAAGCTACTGATTTGTCTACATTGATTTTGTAATCTGAGCCCTTGTTGAATTTGTCAATTTTAGGAGTCTCTTGGTTGAATCTTTGGGCTTTTCTAGATGTAAGATCAAATTGTCTGCAAAGAGTGATAGTTCAATCTTTTCTTTCCCCATTTTTCCCTTGATTTCCTTCCCTTGCCTGATGAGAACTTTTAGAACAATGTTGAATAAAAGTGGCAACAGTAGGTTAAACTTGTCTGGTTCCATTTCTAAGTAGGAATGCTTTCAATTTTTCCCTGTTCGATATGACGTTAGCTGTAAGTTTGTTGTATACATACTTTCTCATTTTGAGGCATGTCCTATCTTTGCCAATTTTTTGCATTCTTATCATGAAAGGGTGTTGAATTTTGTGTAATGTTTTTTCTACTTCAATTGAAAGGATCACATGGTCTTTGTTTTTCCATCTGTTTATGTGGTGAATTACATTTATATATTTGCATATGTTGAACCATCCCTGCATTTTAATGATAAAGCCCACTTGATGTATGATCTTTTTAATGTTGAATTTGGTTTGTGAGTATTTTATTGAAGATTTTTGCATCTGAAATTTCTCAGGGATATTGGCCTGTAGTGTTTTCATCTAGCTTTAGGATTGGGATAATGTTGGCCTTATACAATGAGCTTGGAAGTGTTCTCTCTCCTTCAATTTAATGGAAGAGTTTGAGAAAGATTATTGTTAATTCTTTAAATATTTGATAAAATTCTCCAATGACATTTGGTTCTGGTTTCTTTGTTGAAGGTTTTTGATTTCCGATTCAATCATTTAACTTATCATAGGTCTCCTCATTTTTTTTTTTTTGAGACAGAACCTCAAGCTGTCACCCTGAATAGAGTGCTGTGACATCACAGCTCACAGCAACCTCCAATTCCTGGCTCCTGCCTCCGCCTCCCAAGTAACTGGGACTACAGGCTCCTGCCACAATGCCCAGCTATTTTTTGTTTGCATCTGTCATTGTTGTTTGGCAGGCCCGGGCTGTATTCGAACCCGCCAGCTTAGGTGTATGTGGCTGGCGACTTAGCCTGTTGAGCCATAGGCACCGAGCCGGTCTCCTCGTATTTTCTATTTCTTCATGAATCAGTCTTAGTAAGTCTCCTGTTTCTAGAAATTTATCCATATTATCTAGGTTATCTAAATAAATAGGTGTATAACTATTTATAGTAGCCTCTCATAATAGTTTTATTTTCTGTGGCATTGTAACGTCTCCTTTTAATTTCTGCTTTTTTTTGCTTCTTCTCTGTTTTTGTCTTAGTCCATCTAAAAGTTTGTCAATTTTTTTTATCGTTTAAAAAACCCAACTCTTAGTTTCTTTGTTTTTTTTTTTCTATTGTTTATTCTTTATTTATTTCTGCACTCATCTTTGTTATTTCCTTCCTTTTGTTGATTTTGGGTACAGTTTGTTCTTTTTTCAGTTTTTTTTTTTTTTTTTTGAGACAGAGCCTCAAGCTGTCACCCTGGATAGAGTGCTGTGGCATCACAGCTCACAGCAACCTCCAATTCCTGGGCTCAAGTGAGTCTCCTGCCTCCAACCTCCCAAGCAGCTGGGACTATAGGCGCCTGCTACAACGCCATTTTTTTGGTTGCAGCTGTCATTGTTGTTTGGCAGGCCCGGGCTGGATTCGAATCTGCCACCTCAGGTGTACATAGCTGGCACCTTAGCCTGTTGAGCCACAGGTGCCGAGCCCTTTTTTCAGTTTTTTAAGGTATAAATTAGGGTGTTGATTTGAAATCTACATTGTTAGTGTAGATATTTATCTCTAAATATTCCTTAGTTCTGTTTTTAATGTATTGCATAAGGTTTGACTTATATTTTTATTTCCTTTGGCAAGATATTTTCTAATTTCCCTTTTGATTTCTTCCTTGACATATTAGTTGTTCAAGAGTTTGTTGTTTATTTTCCACATATTTGTAATTTTTCCACCTTTTCCTTCTGCTATTGATTTCTAGTTTCATTTCATTATGGTCAGAAAAGATACTTAGTATGATTTCAATTTCCTGAGATTTGTTATGCCTCACTTTGTAACTCAATATAGCATCAACCTGCAGAATGTTCCCATGTTCCCATGTGCACTCGAGGAAAATGTGCAATTCTGCTGCTGTGTTGAATGTTCTGCATGTTAGGTTGATTTGGTCACTGTATTTTTTCTATGAGCAAGTATAACTTAAATGGAGAGATTATGAATTCAATTTGGAGAATATTGAAAGTAGAAGCAGGATAAATAATATGAAGACTATCAAAACAAGAAGCTGGGGAGTACAAAATGCTTTTTACAGGTGTATGTCAATAAACCAGAGTGAGGGAGTTAAAAGTGCTCAAGCTCAAGGTCATTTCCGACCTATACCCTGTCCTCATTGCCTGACATTCAAGCCTTTTATGGAGGCTCAGATCCTTCATAGCAAAACAGACCTCTGTGTACAGTTCAGAAGAAAACTCACCTCTTTTCAGTTGGGCTAACTCATTTTGTCTTATGGGTAAAGCACCAGCCAGGCAAAAGTAGCTTCTTGCAAGAATCTGAAAACTCTAGTCACCTAATGCAGAAAAATAAATCCTCTGAGGCAAGCCAGAGAAAAATAAGCAGTGTGCATAGCACAAGGGGATATTTGGATTTATTTCTGTATTTAAAGAGGTAGTCGATGTTTTGGGCTGAATCCTGCTTTGGGAATATCATATAATTCTGTTCTATTCTGCCTAGAGATTCATTAGGAGGATTTACAGAAAGTTGGGGGCCCTGGCTGGATTTTGCTAGAATCTCTGCAGAATGTCAATAAAGGCCCCCTTTCTGAAATCATATGCAAAACACTGGGGGTACCCCATAGGAGCCTTCTTCTATTTTCCAAAACTGACTTTTCAGTTCCCATGATGATTAGAAGATTTGCTTCTGAAAGCTAAACAGCTTCTTCCCTGATGTTTCTTTGCTAACTAAATATACAGGCAGCAGAGTGAATTTCTCTGGGGTGTTTGTGTAGATCACACATATATGATTGCAAGCCATTTGTATTCACTTTGTGTATTTGGTAATACCTACCTCATTAGTGTCTGACTTACAAAGACTAATCTCTTCAAAGGCAGAGGCACCTAACCAACAAATTTGAGGAGGCTTTGGGGTTCTTTGCCAGCTGATTCCATCAGGAGAGTAAGAGATATGCGAAGCAATTAGCAGATAGCAAAAGCCTGTGTTTGGCACCCTGTCAAAGGACACTTTGACGAGGGGAAACCACAGTCATTTGGCTTAGCCCCCAACACCTAGGAGAAGAGCTCACAGCAGGTGGCCTTTGGAATTCAATTGGCAGCTCCTTTTTTACAGAGTTCCTGAAAAAGTTATTACTAATGGAAAGTCAACTTTGTGGGCCAGCTTTAGATCTACAGTGACCCACGTTTGCTTAAAGCACAGCACTGCTCCACACCACAGAATTTTCGGTTAGAGGGTTCCCTTGGTGCTAACAGTCCCAGATGGGAAACAGCCTCACTACACCACAGCCACCAGCTAGATGCTGTCCTGGGCCCATGGTAGTACCTTCTCCAGGTTGGATTCCTCCTTGTTACACCATCATGTGTCCCTTCTTATGCATGCAACTGTTGCAAAACCTCGGAGAAGATAATGAGTGATGCATTTAAGATAAACAGTTTGGCAAGGTGTTGAATCTTGTATTCCTCATTCTATTGACCTGTAATATGGTCTGGGGGGTATGGGATCCTGTTAATAGCATTCCTGTTGGGTCACTTGTGTGCACACTCTCTTCGTATGTTTTTCTCATAAGACTGTTTTTCCCTGCCTTTAAACCGTGTTAGCTTAGACGCTCAGAAGGCAGTGGTTGAATTATGAGTGTGAGGCTATCCTCAGTCATGAGCCCAGATTCATTTAGCTTGTGTTTGTGCTTCAGTGCCTTTTATATATTGTTGGACTTCATAGCAAATTCATGGAGGGTATGGGAAAATATTTTTATCATGAAGACAATCTGATGGAATTGAATCTATTTAAATAAAAGCAGCATCCAACTTCACCTTTGGCAGGTGTGGTAGTCTGTGCAGAGGGCAGGGTTGCCAGGAAACTCTCAGACGGCCTGTTTACAGTCTCTGACTTTGCCTTTTACTCACTGGGTTGTAGGAGAACTCACCTGGGCTCCCTAATACTGCAACTGTTTATTTTTCCGTTTGAAATTCAGATATGTTTTCAACATTAGACCAGTTTCCAGCCTTCCGTAATTTATAAAATTCTTTCATCTGTGCTACCTCAGGAATCATTATTATCTTTTTATAGGTGAGTTAATTGAGAGAGGTCAGATGGCGTCCTCAAGGTCACACTGCTAAGAGATGATGGCTGAATTTTTTTTTAATTTTACGTTCACTGCTCTTCTATTGTAAGCATGCATTTATGGATTTGAATCTACCTGACAGAGCCTAGCTAGATACCAAGATAGAAATTGCACAGAGATGGTCAGATTGCAGAGTCATTTATAACTGATAGAATTTCTTATTTCTGACTTAAGAATGGATAAACCTTTGTTCAGCTGTGATGCAGGCTTTCAGAAGTCAAAAAGATGTTCCCATACTCTCCTGTTTTACATCTACTTTCTACTGGATCGTATTTCCTGGTTAATCATAAATTCATTTATAAATTCAAAATTATTAAACAAATACACACACACACACACAGAGTCTCACTCTGTCACTCTGGGTAGAGCGCCATGATGTCAGAGCTCATAGCAACCTCAAACTCTTGGACTCAAGTAATTCCCTTACCTCAGACTCCAAAGTAGCGGGGACTACAGGCACTTGCCACAATGCTTGACTAGTTTTCTTTCTTTTTTAATGTTATTAATAGAGACAGAGCCTCAGTCTTGCTCAGGTTGGTCTCAAATTACTGATTTTGGACAATCCATTGTCCTTGGCCTCCCAGAGTGCTGGGATTATAGGCGGGAGCTATTACACCTGGCCTAAAGAAACATTTTGTGCTTGGCCTTCAGGTGTCTTGGATAAATGGTCCCTGGTTTTTATAGAGCCTGTGATCTCTTGGAGATGTCAGATATTTTTAACAGAAGCTACTTGGTTGATATGAAGAGATGAGCCTTAGTAATGTGTACCAGCAGGACTGAAGGAGATCCAGGGATCCAGGAAAGATATTACTCTATTGAAAATCAGGAAATGCAAATGCTGCACACACAGCAATGTGTGGCAAAGAAGGTCCTTGGGATCTTCTTTGAGGAACTAAAAGTCTGTTGTGGCTGAAGAGCAAGGGAGAGTAGCATGAGGTGTTTCATTTTCAACATAGAGAAGACATGGCCATTGGAGATGAAGCTAATGGGGAAGGCATGGAGTTATCATGTGGCTTGTCAGGAGTGACCCAGACTGTTCACAATGAGATTTTATGCCTAACTCAAGTCAATTGCACAAGACTGGAGTTTTCCTGTGGGTGGGAGTGTTTCCCATCCCTATGGGCAGCATTCGTAGGATTGGCTTGAATACTTGTGCGAATGGTAGGCCAACTGAAGATTATAGGGGCTGGCTGGAGACAGGCATGGCAGACATGGCTGCAGATCCTTCTAAGGTACTGGGATGTTCTGTAATTTCAAATGGGCATTATAGGTTCCATTCCTGCCTTTGGCTTAGAGAAAATGTTGCCCTTTAAAAATAATGTTCCAGCAAAAATAATTTTGCATTTTTGTCTGATAGTGAGTTTAAAAATAAAATTTTAGAACTTTTCTTCTTTAAAATTTCTTACAGTTTATATGTCTATAAAAACTCTTAATGCAACTCAAATCTAAACTTTTCTTAATGTTGCTGTTTTATAACTTTATGTAAGGACTTTGAAGACCTTGTACCATGATGTTCTATAGTTAGGCAACCTTCTTGATAAGTGTGATTTGAATATGTAATTAGGTATCTACTACCAAAAAGAAATGGAATATGAAAAATATTATTTGGGGGCAGGATACAAGTTCTCTATTTGGTCATATCAGCAGAACTATCCCAGTGTTGAGAATATAGCTGTTCTATGTACCAGCAATGAGTTGAAGAGATGCAAAGTCAACAATTGATGACTATGGAAGGAATGTATCTTGCATCATGTTAAATAGCTCTTTTGATTTGTCTTGCTGTGGTGAGAATAATTGGAAATAAAATAAAGCATACTGTTGACCAAGGGAAGCTCATGGCTACTGTTTCCCACTTTATCCTATCCTTAAGGGATGTTTTTATGGAATGATCAGATTCTAGGATGTTTTGTTGGGTCACAATCCCAGTGGTGGAGCTTTCAAAGAAAGTGAAGGTGTGTATGGTCTTTTTAGGTGGACTTGTGGACTCAGACAGACTTTCTGTTATTTCTTGAAGACAAGGCCAAGCCATCTGTATTTTTCTCCTTGCTGCCACATTCTGAATGGTCTCCTTTCAAAAACAACTAATTAAAGTGGGCATTCCTTTACCTAAGAAAGGCATGGGTCCAACTTACTGAGGCTTATGCAAAATACTCTCAGTCTTTTTGGGCCATTTTCTTCCTGTTGGCCAATATGTTTTCTCTTCATTACCATAGTGAGACCTATTACTCAGCTGTGGGTCTTACAGGGGAAGTATAGTAGACAAGCCTTTCAGATTCTGTAGGATTCTTTAGTTTAAGCAGAGAATGTCTATTCCCCTCTGTGTCCCATGCTGAACAGTGTGCTTCATTATGGCTTATGACACAGACCCCAATAAATATCAATTTTTTTTTTTGAGACAGAGCCTCAAGCTGTCACCCCGGGTAGAGTGTTGTGGCATTACAGCTCACAGCAACCTCCAATTCCTGGGCTCAAGCGAGTCTCCTGCCTTTGCCTCCCAAGTAGCTGGGACTACAGGCGCCCACCACAATGCCCGGCTATTTTTGTTTGGGTTGCAGCCGTCATTGTTGGTTGGCGGGCCCAGGCTGGATTCGAACCCGCCAGCTCAGGTTTACATGGCTGGCGCCTTAGCCCGCTGAGCCACAGGCACCGAGCCCAATTTTTTTTTTTTAATGTGTGGGTTACTCTCTGGTCATACATGTCTTTCGTGGATCTTAAACAAGGAAAGCAAGCTGAGAGCAAGATTCAGGTGTTCTTGGGTCCCTGACCTGCATGTAACATTATCTCTTTAACCTGACTGTGTTTACAGATACTATTGCTTTACTTTTTCTACATGAATTTTTTAGTAAAAACCAGCTGCCTCCTGCTAAATATAAAATTTATGAGACAACATAATTTAGAGCAGGATCTTAACAACTATCAGTGTTAGACATACTTAAGCGACTTCTCTTGACTTTTTTAATTTACTTGAGCAACATACTTGGAAACTTTACTAGGGGTCACAAACTTTTTCAGCAATGCATTTTCATTATGATGGTTATTCAGAAGCAAAGATACAATTTGATTGACTTCTATTTAAGAACAGAGAGTCAAAGGCACAATGACTCTTTGAGAAGAAAGAACTACACAGTAAGGCCAAAAGGGAGAAAAGGTCCTTATAGAGTATTATTTGGTGATGTGTTTTCATTTTAGGTAAGCAAGTCATCTATCTCATATGGACAGTCAATAAATTGTCCAGGATTGTTGATTGAGCCTCTCTCTGGCATTGTGCCCTTATTTCAGATGTAAGGGGGCATCATTCAACCTCTTGTTTCTTTGGTGGTAGTGGTGTCTCCTATCAGGTGAAATTTCTTGGTTGGAGAGAAATGTGCTTCAGTCAAAAGATAAAAACTGGATGAAAGAACAGAAAGAAAAGAAATATTTTTACAAGGTTAATAAAAGTAAGCTTTGGAAAAAATTTATTTTGTAACTGAAAATACTTAGCTTTCCATTAAGTTGGAAGTTCATGGAAACTGTCTTTTTTTCAAAGCTTACTTTTTTCTAGAATTTTACAACCAATTTCTGCTTATTTTCTTTCCAAGTGCCTTTTAAGAGAGGACATCTTCTAGAAGAAATTAATGTTTAGAACACCAGAAATTGCATACCTCTGTGAATATGCCAGCTCTTCCATCCCCACTGCGAGTCCCACTTCATGGTACAACCACATACTTGACAGATTTTCATTTTAGGTTTTAGATATGTTTTCTGAGGGAAAACAAAACTATTTTATTGCAAAAAAATATTAGTAAGACTGGTGCTCCAATAATCTCCTTGGAAAGGCAAGATAAGCCAGTCCCATTATTTTCCTATTATGGTCTTCTCACTATCGGCTTTTTCTCTATGGTCACTGCCATTTAGATTATCTCAATTAGAAACCCTCCCCCTATTGCATTTTATTATCTTCTGTGACTTTTTTTTTTTTTTTTTTTGTAGAGACAGGGTCTCACTTTATCGCCCTGGGTAGAGTGCCGTGGCGTCACACTGCTCACAACAACCTCCAGCTCTTGGGCTTAAGCGATTCTCTTGCCTCAGCCTCCCTAGTAGCTGGGACTACAGGCGCCCGCCACAGCGCCCGGCTATTTTTTTTGTTTGTTTGTTTTGCAGTTTGGCCGAGGCCGGGCTTGAACCCGCCACCTTCGGTATATGGGGCCGGCGCCCTACTCACTGAGCCACAGGAGCCTCCCTTCATCAACAGTTATTGAAATAATTTCCCTGTTTAGGAGTTTATAATGTTTTATATGACATTCTGCGCATCATTTCAATTCGTTCTCTTGTCACTATTAATCCAAATTGGCAGCAAGTTCTCAAGACATTGTTTACTTTGAATGACCACTTGCTTTTCTCAGAATTACTTTAAAAGTGGCTTCTAAAAAAATTGCTATGTGGACACTGTTAAAGTTAGCGAGTGGCTGGTGTTATAGCTCAACTGACAATTTGAGGAAAAAAATGGAAAGCCTAAACTCTCAATGGGACATCCAATATCTAGTGAGAAGAAAGAAAAATGAAGAGATGGGAGTATGGCCTTTTTATTATGTTTCCCTTGTTCAGCTGACAAACTCACCCTAATGCCCTACTCTCTTTATATGCTCCTCCAGGCATAATCTTTTCTGTAGGAGTAGAAAGAGGGGGCTTAATAAAATCAGATTTCGCTAAAAGCAAACACTGAAGAAATAGCCATTTAAAATGTACTAGCTGGCAGTTTGTTTTAAGACATCCTGTTGAAAAATAACTTAAATTTGAGGTCTAAGTAATCTTGATATCTTTTAACAATGTAGCCAAATCTGATCCAAGTCTTTAAAAATGATCCCAGAACAAATAAACACAGCCATAAGAACATGAAATGCTAAGCAGTCAAGTTGAAACAGAGACCTTATTTCAATCAATCAAATACTACAAATATTTGGCTAAATATTAGTAATTTTCTAACTAATCTTCTAAGTCTGTAACAAACAATGTTTAGGTCTAAAGTGAGAAGAGAAGCAATGGCAAGCAGGAACCCACCTCATCTTTGTCAGCCTCCTCATCAACTTCATAGACATGAACTGGAAGTTTATCCAACTTGGGCACTTTGCTTTAAAAACAAGAAAGAAAACTTGTTTTATAACTGCCTAGTCAGTGCAGAAGCTCTGCATTTCTTCCTCCATCAGAGGACCCAAAGTTTAATAAAATCTAAAGCTGGACCACTCAGATAAAGCATAAAATAATTTATGCCCTTGCTACCCAAAATGGGTGAATCAAGAAACTTGAGTTAGAAAGCTCCAAAAAGCTATGTGGAAGAGACAGCAAAGCTTGTTGGGAGTTAGTAGATAAATTAAAAATAAGGAAATAGATTAGTTATTAATAAATAAAGACTTGGCAGAAGTCTCTGTTTATGAGACAAAAAAGAATTTGAAGTCACTGCATTGAAAGTGATTGACAATGATGGTATTAACCACAACAAAAACAAGGCACCAGTAACAACAGCAGCCAGCATTTATTAAATTTTTATAATATACCAGGCCCTGTGCTATGTACTTTACATGTGTTTTCTCATTTAATCCTGTAGATGGTGGAGACTGCTTTTAAGACCATTTATCCCAGTGGTCCCCAACCTTTTTGGCACTAGAAACTGGTTTCCTAAAAGACAATTTTTCATGGACAGGATTAGTAGTGGTCAGGGGAGTTGATCTGAATTTGCAAGCGACAGATTTGTTATGGTCTCTGTGCAGTCAAACTGCTCTGCTAATAATAACTTGTACTTGCAGCCACTCCCTAGGGCATCACCACCTTGGCTCCACCTCAGATCATCACAAGGAGCTTGCACCCTGAGTTTACCACAGGGTTTGCACTCCTATGGGAACCTAGTGCTGCTGCCAAAGCTGCCAGGAGGTGATGCGAGCGAAGGGGAGCAGCTGTAAATACAGATGAAGGTTTGTTTACTCACCTCCTGCTGTGTGGCCTGGGGGGAAGGTGCTTAACAGATAAGGACACTGGGGCTTACAGAGGGCAGAGCTGACCTAGGCAGAACACAGAATCTGTGTCCTTCACATCTGTTAACAATTCTCTCTCTCTTTCTCATCACACATTTGGAATTTCTTATAAATGCCACAAAGTGAAATCTACCAGCAGTCTACTATCTACTAAGTACCCAATATCCCTCATGGGGGACATTAGCTTTCAACCATGAGAATATGAACAACATGATCAATAAATATGGGTTCAGTCAATCAAACAGGAAGAATTTTAAAATCCCCAAATGAGGACTGGGTAAATATAGAACTGAAGAGCATACTCATCTGGAGAAGATAATTCTAGGAGGGAGTGTTCTCAGCTGAGGTTTAAAAAGCAGCAATTGGGGAGTTGGCTGAACACTCCTAAGGAGTGGCAGAGCCACACAAAGAGGAAAAACAAATAAGCTTGGTCCCCTGAGAAGAGTAGAAAGGCCCAAACTCACAGATGCAACACCAAGAAAAATACATTAATCAGGTCTCAGGCAATATTTTCACTGGTGATAGTTACTTTTAAAACACAATACAAATTTCATAACCAACTAGACTTCAATTTGCCAGCTGCAATGGCTCGGATACAAGTTATTTATCCCAACCAAAACTCCTTAAATTTGACCCTAATGTGGTGGTGCTGAGGCTAGTGGCGACATCTGGGTCTCAGATTCCTTCCCAAGGCCTGGCGCTCTAGTCACAGTAGTGAATGGGTCTTGCTCTCATGACAGAACTTGTTCTCCGGGGAATGGATTAGCTCCTAAGAGTGAGTTGTTATAAGGCAAGGTCCCTCCTCCTCCATGCCCATTTCTCTTTTGACCTTCTCCACCGTGTTTTGACTCATCACAAAAGCCCTCCCCAAAACTTGAACAGATGCCAGCTAGATACTTCTTTTACAGCCTCCTGAACTATAAGCTAATTAATCCTCTTTTCTTTATAAACTACTCAGTGTCAGGTATTCTGTAAAAGAAACACAAAATGGACTAAGATACCACCTGCACCAATACAGGATGTACTATTCTATTGCAGGCCCTACAAACCCCTGATTCACTCTAACTACCACAAATCAGCCTAAACACATTTACTGTGAGGACATACTACAATGAGTTAATACTTCAAAGGACATAAAGAAATTTAACTAGGAAAATACTTATTTCTTGACTTACTAGTTTTTAACGTAAATGTACCCCCAAAAAACTGTAACGTATTTCAGTACAATTAGATTTTCTTTGTTTCATACTTCTCAGTGAAAAAAAATTCCTCTATTTATGTTTTATCTGTGGTAGCCTAAAAAGAATCACTGGCCATTATCAAACCACCCAAGTGTTTATTACCTCCTGCCAATACCAGAATACTACATCTGAGTCTTTTAGTAAAACACCCTGTAAACAAACAGCCACATCATATACACACAAACCCTCTAGAAACGTTTTCTCCAATTCCTCTGACTGCACACGAAGTCACATTCCTCCCTGAGCATTTCAAGTACAAAGACTCTTCCCTATATGTATAACTCCATCTTGTGTGGTCTGACAGTTCACTTACTTTGGAAGCTGTCGAAACTCTCCTGAGTAATCTTCATATTTATAGTTCACAAGATGCCAGTCAGAGTTGTAGGTTTTGATGCACTATGGGGAAGAGAAGAGGGATTTAAAAACAAAAAAAACAGAAGGATACATGATGACGTTTGGAAAACATCTGGGAAGGTCTGTGAAGGCACAACCATACAAACTTAAAACAAACAAACAAACAAAAAACCACTTTCCCATCTAATGCCTAAAATTCCACTTCCACCCACCCCTCTACTCCTGTTGAAGCTTAAGACTTTGAACCTCTGAAACATTATCCTTGGGAGCAGTATCACTTTAAGTCATCACAGATCTTACACGGAGACAAACTTCACCCAACCTTGCTGCATTTACATAACAATATATTGTTTCAACCTAAGCACTTGGTTCTTAAGCTAGGACATGAAAGTGATTAGAAAGTGTGAATCTAAAGACATTTTCAGATACTAAAATTAGAACTCCCTCTGTTAGTTAATATAATAAATTTGCCCTCAGTTTTTCTTTCTATTCATAAGGAGCAGAATAAGGTCATTAGGAGGAAAGATTCAGAATCTAGTTCATAGTGGTACCATTGCATTTTCATCTATGGGTGTGTACAGAATACATGTACATAATGTATGCAGCACTATATTGTCAAAGCCTCATCAGTGACATTAACCTTCACAGACAGCATTTAAACTACCTCACTACCTGATAGGTTCCATGAGCCAGCATGGTGTCTCTCATTTATCTAACCATGAGAGAGCTACCCATCTATCCACTGTGATTTCTTCTAGTTTTAAATATTTAAACCTTATAATCATCTTCCTTCCCTATTTTGCCTAAGATATTAAAGTTTGGGCACTCAGATGTTCCATTCATAAATGCATTCATCATACACAAGTTTATGCTTATAGACCCGTGAGAATCCAGCCAGTAGTGTGTAGATCCCTAATATTATAATGCCACATCTGCCAGATCTTCAAATATGAATGAGTCAAAAACAAGTGAAGAATTTTAATTATCAGCATAGTTCAAATAAGTCAATTCTTGACTGTGCATATGCAGATTTCAGTATGAAAAAAAGAATAAATGAAAACACAGCAGATAAATGTATATAGTTATGCCTTATCTAGTTTATTTGATGCTGGCTGTAATTAATACCATGAGCAAAGTCCCTATTCTACTTATTTCACTTCATAGTTTGTACTGTCACCCTTTTGCCTATGTCACAGCCTATGCCTGAAGGACTCCTGAAGCAAACACCTCTCTACCCCCAAACTTACGAAAACACTAACAGCAACAGCAGTGAGTGCTTATTTTGTGCCAGGCTCTGTGCTAAGTACTCCTCACCAGCAAGGGTGTGAGGGAAAGGCAGGCTAAGTCTTTTGTCTGGTCATTCTCAGAAGTGGGATAAATAGCAGAGTTTAGAGCAGTGTCAGATGTGGGTGCTAACCAACCTTTCCATTTTTTTACTGTGCTGTTACAAACATTTTGAAATGCAATTCTATTCTTGAAAATACTTTAAAATTCTCAAAACATTTTCACATTTAGAACATCAGACATTCATATTCAAAACTGCATTCCAAAAACAATAGGATTTCACAGCTATCCACAGTTTCAGACTTTCCCACTTGTGCCTCTAGGTCACCATGCGTATTTTTCAGGCCTGAAATACGCATGACACAGTCTAGTGGATGCCCTCCCAATCTCTTCATATAGGCATGGTGGTTTTCCACCGCACTGCAATTAAAGTTGTACCAAGTCTCTTGTGGAACACTGAAACCATTCTGAAGTATAAAATATACCTGCCCAATTAAGAACTAAATAAACAAGCATAAACTTGTATATATCATAAATGCATTTTATAAATGGAACACGAGCACTCAGATTTTATAATAATCTTAGACAAATGGATAAGAAAAATGATTGTAATGTTTAAATATTTAAAATGATAAGAAATCAAATCTCAAAAAGCCATAATCAACCAAGTTAAGTATCTAGAGATTAATTTACTTAGCAAGCCACTGCTGCCTGTCAACTTAGCAGGTGCAGCTAAACTCCAAGGCAGAAGCATGGAATAAGGTAAGCAACCCTCTGAGGATGTAAGACTGGGGGATAACGGGGTTCCACCAGAAATCCATATCCTGAGAATGGCACTTACAAAAACACAGGAATATGACTGATCATGTGATTAACCTTTCAAGCTTATGAAATTCAGTAATATTTTGAAATTACACTGGAAGGTTTTTGAAGTTGTTTTTCTAAACCCATTAGGTCATTCTCCTGGATCAGAGGATGGAGAGGAAGTGGTGTTCACTCCACCCAGGTGGAAGGGTCCCAAAGCACTTAGTTATGTTGGCTCCAGCAGCAGGAGAAGAGTTATTGCTCAATCTGCAGTGATTAAAAAACTAAATCAAGAGAAATCCCTCAAAAGCCATATTTTTTTAATCAATAGGGGGATCCAAATTAGTAATTAATAATTTTGCCTCATGCTTTAAACCAATGATCAAACAAACTTTTTGTGCAAAAGCCAGGTAGCAAATTTTTTTTTTTTATATAAACATGTGTTTATTTGGTTTCTTTTTGCCTTCACAAAATTAAAAAAGCTTAAAATTTAACAATAACAATGTTTAAGATAAGGAATAGAAACAAAAACCTCGTAAAGAATGAACGAAGATAAATACATTCAGAAAAGAAATCAGACGACTGCTGCAACGAAATATTAACTAATAATAATAATTATGCAAAAAAAGTAACATTCACATTGTCGGAGTGTGTCTATTATAGAATGCTTTGACTCTTAGGTTCAGTATGAAGTCATCAGTGACCATTATTTTTCTACATAAAATGAATAACAACAGCAAAAAGAGCAAAATCCCAAACCCAACAAATACCAAATGGTTCTTATCTCATAAAAGCTCACATAGATATCAAGTAGTCACATCACCAGAGAGATGTTTTCTTTTCTT